>JAAAKG020082774.1:0-16721 GCA_010014905.2 Druon quercuslanigerum | reverse complement strand
TACGAGAAGCTTGGACAATACATTTTCACGATTTCGAGCGTCGGGCGAGTTATTGCACCCGGCGGCTCAATTTTTCTTTGGGCCAAAATTATGAATTTTAAGCCAAGAAGAATAATTTTGTGTAAAAAGTCGAATTTGTAACACAATACGTCAATTTTCAACCAAAAATTAAATGGGTTAATTTTTTATAAAAAAAAGTAAAAGTTCAAAACCAAAGAGATGAAATTCAACTAAAATTATGGGATATTCAACTGGGTTAGTTGATTTCTAAGTAAAAAATTAATTTTCAACCAAAAATGAAATAAAATGTTTTTTAGATGTTATGTATCATGTACCTTGGGTTAAAACACGATAAATTAAGTTTTAATTTCTGTAAAAAAAACGAATTTTCAACAAAATATATGAATGTCCTACCAAAAATATTGAATATCTACAAAAAAAATCAACAACTAATTTATATTTTAGTTAAAAATTTATTCATGAATTTCAAACCACATGTTTTTATTTTCAGTGAAATTTTCATTTTAATAGTAGAATTTTCAAACAAAAAGTTTAATTTGCTACAAAAAAGACAAATTTTTAACAAAATACTTGAATTTTTATGCCAAATATTTTAATTACATTTTTTTTTATTTTTATTTAATTTAATTATTTTAATTAAAAACTTTTTTTAAATTTTTTAAATTTAAAATTTTTTAACAACAAAATAAATCATTTTTTAACCAAAAAGCTTAATTTTCTCGAAGACAGAATAATTTCTAACAAAATACATGAATTTTAAACCAAATATTTTGATTTTTAATAGAATTTTTAACTTACTATTAGAATTTTCAAACAAAGAGTTTAATTTGCTACAAAAAAAGACAAATTTATAACAAAAGCTAATTTTCTGCAATAAAAGAATAATTTTTAACAAAATACTTGAATTTTCATTCTAAATATTTTAATTTTTGATGGGATTTTCGACGTAATAATTTAATTTTCAATCAAAAAGATTAATGTGCTACCAACAGAATTTTCAACAAAATTTTAAACAAAATTTTAAACAAAAACTAATTTTTAACCAAAAAATGAATTTATAACCAAAACGAATCATTTACCAAAAAAAAAGAATAATTTTTAACAAATTTTAATACTTGAATTTTTAACTAAAAATTATCAATCCTAAGTTAAAAATGGAATAGTTAAAAAAAAAAAGAATTTTCAACGACAAAGAAAAAACGATTTTTCAAAAAAATATGTAAATTTTCAAACAATAAAATACATATATTTTTGATAAAATAGTTTCACTTTTAGCTAATTAGTTGAATTAGCAATGAAAAAGATTAATTTTTATTTAAAAGAAATACAAATATCGTACATTCGTAACAACTTTTTTAAATAATTTATTTATCAGGTCTCTAGGGCTAAACAGAACTAAATTAAAGGAAAATTTCAGTAAAAAAAACGAATTTGCAAGAAAGTTATTTAATTTTTTAACCAAAGTGATGAATTTTCATCTAAAATGATGATTCTTTAAGTGGAATAGTTCAACTTTGAAAAAAGGATGAATTTTCAACCAAGAAGATTAATATTCTACCCAAAAAGTAAGAATTTTTAAACAATAAAAAATATGGGTTTTTTAACAAAGTAGTTCAATTTTCAAAGAAGCCGTTGAATTTACAACCAGAAAAGGTGAATTCTCAACGAAAACGGTAATAAATCATATTCCAATCAAAAAATTTTAGTTTTAAATAAAAAAAACCGAAGACGAATTTGCAATCAAATATTTAAAGTTTAAAAATAAATTGTCAATTTTCAGTTAAAAAATGAATGTTTAATTAAAAAAAAAAAATTTTAAAAAGAATTGAACTTTCAACCAAGTAGTTGAATTTTACAACAGAAAGATGAATTTTTAGCCAAGAAGAATAATTTTGTATCAAAAAGACAAACTTTTAAAAAAATACATTAACTTTAAAAGAAAAAAGAAAATTTTCAACTAAAAATTTAATATTTAAATTTGCCGTCGAAAAAAATCAATTTTAAAAGCAACGGGACGAAAATTAACTAAAATTACGGGATATTCAACTGGATTAGTTAAATCGTCATCATACACTACTAATTAACAGACAAAAATGAAATTAGGCTTTCTTTTAGAATTTATGTGTTAGGTCCCTAGGGACCTACTAAAAAAAAATAAATTTAATTAAAATTTTGGTTAAAAAAAAACAAATTAGCAACAAAGTAGTTAAATTTTCAACCAAAGTGATGAATTTTTTAGCTAAAGTGATGATTCTTTAAGTGAAAAAGTTCAATTTTGAAAAAAGATAAATTTTCAACTGATAATATGAATGTTCTACCCAAAAAATACAAATTCTCAATTAAGAAAAAAAATGGGTTTTTAACAAATTAATACAATTTTCAAAGAAGCACTTGAATTTACAACCAGAAAGGCGAATTCTCAAAAAAACCGGTAAGAAATTATATTTTAACCAAAAAATTTTAATTTTTAATAAAAAAACGAAAGACGAGTTTGAAATAAAATATTTGATAAGTTCTTAATAAATTGTCAATTTTTTAGTTAATAAATGAATTTCTAATTTAAAAAGAAATGAATTAAAAAGTTTAATTTTCAACAAAGTAGTTGAATTTTAAAACAAAAATATGAATTTTTAGCTAAGAAGAATAATTTTATAGAGAAAAGACGAACTTGTAGCAAAATACAATAATTTTAAAATAAGAAAGAAAATGTTCACCCAAAAATTGAATATTTAAATTTGCTGCCGAAAAAATCAATTTTAAAAGCAAGTCAGTTTAAAAATTTAAATTTCAACCAAACATTAAATAATTTTATTCATAATTATTTATTAGGTCCCTAGGGCTGAACAGACCTAAATTTATTAAAAATTTAAATAAACAAATTTGCAAGAAAGCAGTTAAATTTTCAACTAAAGTGATGAATTTTCAACTAAAGTCTTGAACTGGAATAATTCAATTTTGAACCAAAAAGATGAATTATTAACCAAAAAGAATAATTTTAATAATAAAAACTTTTTAATAATATTCTACCCAAAAATACGAAATTTCTACAAAGAAAAAAATTTTTTTTTTAACAAAGTAGTTCAATTTTCAACGAATCTGTTGAATTTAAAATCAGAAAAAGCGTGTTCTGAACCAAGAAGGTAATAGTTGATATTTCAGCCAAAAAAGATTATAATTTTAAAATAAAAACGAAAGACGAAAGACAAATGTTTAACAAAATAATATTTTAAAATTTAATAAATTGTCAATCTTTCAGTGAACAAATCAATTTTCAATTTAAAAAAAAAATATTTTAAAAAATTAGAATTAATCTTAACCAAGTAGTTGAATTTTAAAACAAAAAGATGAATTTACAAATAAATAATGATTATTCAACTGAAATATTGAAGGTTTAAAACAAAAAAATAAATTTCTAGCCAAGAAGAATAGTTTTGTATGAGAAAAAACGAATTTTTAAGAAAATTTATGAATTTCAGATAAAAAATAAACATTTTCAAACCAAAACGTGGCAGAGACGAGATTAATCAACGTGATAAAAAAATGTTTTCTTTCACTGACCTCAGAATTCATAACGTCTTTTTAATTAAGATTGAATTATTTTTTTATCGTTCACTCCAAAACCTGATTTCAGGACTAAGCAATTACTCTTTATGCATTTCTCAATCATGATTTATTATAAATATTAAATTTAAATATTCATACAATTTACTATTTAAAATCAGCGCGCCAACCGTAACCAATCCGGGCGTGTCGGTGCTACGCAAGCGCAGTTCATAACGTTCCGCACGCTCTAAAAATCTTGCCTTTTTTCGCTTTGCCTACTTTCTCGCTTGAAAGCAGTTAAAAAAGTTACTTACACGACCCCGACAGTATTAAAATTATCGATCGTTACGTTTCAGGGCGCTAAAAATTATCGCGACTTCACTGTGTTTACTTTTTTTTCTCTTGATCTTGGCTATAATGAAATTTAAATATCCCAGAAGGTCGAACTTAATGCGTACAATATATGAGATAACATTTATACGATATATGTATTTTATATAATACTGCAATGAACCAATAAAATCGTCAACTACTATATTGTTATTTAAGTTTTTCATAATTATGTTATCCATAGTTTTAAGTACATTTTTTATAAACTATACGCAAATCTATACGCAGATAAAATTTTAAATAACTCCCATGTAAAAAAGCCCCGCTGATTCCTCTTAAGTGAGGGCCCCTAGCGGAGCCCACACGGATGTTCCTCGCGTGGAAATTCTACGAGGGCCCCCGCCGACGGCCCTGCTCGGTTGCCCTCACGGATCAACGATTAAAATTACGAAGACTGAAGGGTGAATATTTTTTTGACACCAAAAATGTTAATGTTATGAGTTCACACTTAAAAACAATAAATTTCCGACAAAAATTCGATGACACTTTTTTGAAAGTCGAAATTTGAGAATATGGAAGTTCCATAGGGGCCCTCACAGGGGGCCCATCTCAGTTGCCTGCAAGGAACAACGATTAAAACTTAGTCGTTTCCATGAGGAAAGGACCTGAGTGGTCCCCATGGATTCCATACAGTTTTAGGGCACTCAATGAGGGCCCCGACGGAGCCCTTAATTTTTCCACACGGGCTGGTTGAATTTTCAGCTAAAAAGTAAACTTTTGAACAAAATAGGTAAATTTGAAAAAATTATTCTTTTAATAAACATAATTAATTATCCATATTGGTCCAAAAAAAGCAATGGATTCAGATTTCAAAAAATAAAAATTTTTATTTGTCAATTGTAAACCAACGACGTTTCGATCTTTCATTGCAGGTCTTTTTCAAAGTTAAATATAATCTAAGTCAAATTAATTTATTCAAATGTTAGAAGCTGGTACAAAATTTTAAAATTATAGTTAAGAAAGTCGAATTAAAGTACTTTTTAAATTGTTTAAAACTGTTTTAAATTATTTATATTGTTTAATAAAATTGTTTAAAATTGTATAAAAAAGAAAAGCTTAAAAATATTAAAGTTTCTGACTCAGATTCTGTAATTTCACTTAATTTGGTACGAATGTATTTAATTAGACCCTGCATTAAATTTTATTGAAGAAAAATTAAATATAAATCATACCTTAACAAAAGTCGCCAAAAATAAATTTTCAATCCTCATTATTTATTCTCTCAAAAAATTGATTTATTTCAAGGTCTTTTTGACAAATGCGTAAAACTGAGTGATATTAAATTCCGAAAAAACGTAAATCATGTTAAAATAAATAAGATAAAAAAAAAACAATTACAACTTGATATCGTCTGAAGATGTACAATATCAATGTTTATTTCACAAACGACTGTACTCTTAATAGATTTACTTTTTTTAACAAATATAAAGATAGTGCAGAAAACTTATCTGGGGTAGTATATCATTTAAAATGTAAAGTCTGCAATAAAGTTTATATTGGTGAGTCTGTCTGGAGATTAAAAACTCGTAATAATGAACACAAATGGGATTGTAAATTACGCAATCATAACACTCGTTTTTAACATCATTTATGGAAATTAGATCATTATTTTGATTTTAAAATTAAAAATATTTACATTTTATATCGACAGAATAATGCTCATAAAAGAAGAATCATTAGGTTTCTTTTTATAAATAAATTTAGTAATATTTCCATTAATTTCAGAACTGAAATGTTAAACATTAATAAAATTCATCAAAGTATTTTATAACTGGCTTATCTATAATCATCTTTTACCAAATTTAATTTTCAACAAAATTTTTTAAGAAACGAAGATTTTTGAATCAATAAAAAAAAGTGTCTCATTCAAAACGTCAAATTTTCAAGATAAAAAACTAATTTTTTTAAAAAAGTATAACGCCTCACGAAAATTTTTTGAATTAAAATAAAAAATTTCCTACAAAAATTGTACTTTTCCAGCGAAGAAGAATAATTTTCTACCCAAAAGGACGAATTTTTAACAAAATAAATTAATTTTCTACCTAATAGTTGAATTTTCAAATAAAAAAGTCGAATTTTCAAACAAAAATGGAATGGGTAAATTTACAGGTTAAAAGATTAATTATCAACCAAAAAATCGAAACCTTTAACCAAAGAAATGAATTTTCAAATAAAATTACTAATTTTTAACCAAAAAAGATGAAATCAATACAAAAAATGTTCAGATTTCATCCAAGAAAGGTTTTCATTTTTAATCGATAGCTTAATGTTTTTTAACTCAAAAATTCATTTTACAAGAAATAGTTAAATTTATAACCAACAAATTTTTCAGTCAATAAAGAACAAATTTTGAATTTTTAAGTCAAAAAATGAATGTTCCAGAGAAAAGTTGAATTACCATCTCGAAAATATAAATTTTTTCACGAAAATAATAATTTTTAAGAAATAGCTGAATTTTTGTTCTAAAAGGGCAAACTCTTAACCAAGAGCCATTTAAAAAAATTGTTTAATCATAAAAAATTTAAAAAAAGAAGATGAATGCATATTTAAATTCTCAGTTAAAGAAATTAATTTTCAACCAAAGAAATGAATCTTCAACTGAAATTATGAATATTCAACTTAAAAAGATGAATTCTCAACGAAAATTGTTAATACTTCAACCAAGAAACGTTTTAATTTTTAAACAAAAACAATTCAATTTCATAAAAAAAGATTTTTTAAGAAAATATTTTATTTTTGAACCAAAAATTTATTCTGAAATACAAATTTATTTTCAAACAAACAAAATTTTTCAGTGAATAAAAAAAAAATTTAATTCAAAATGTCGAATTATCAAGCCAAAAAACTAATTTTCTACAAAACTGTTAAATTTAAAATCAGCAACTATAAATTTACAACAAAATAGATAATTTTTAACAGTTAACTGAATTTTAAACCGCACAACACAATTTCTAAACAAAAAGAGTATTTTTAAACAATATTGTTAAATTTAAACAGATAAATAAATTTACAAACAAAATTAGGAATTTTCAAGGATATACATAATTATTTAAAGAAAATGATAAATCTGTAACCAATATGTTAAAATTTCAAGTCAAAAGGACGAAATTTCTACAAAACATATTTAATTTTTAATCCGCAAATATGAATTTTCAACAACTGCATACTTAAATTTTCAACCAAAAAAAATTTTTTAGTCAATAAATAAAAAATATTTCATTGAAAATCTATAATTAAAAGAAAAAGGATTTTCTACAAAACTGTCAAATTGTCAGACCGCAAATATAAATGTATAACAAAAAAGATCATTTTTCAACTAAAATCTGCATTTTTAAACTAAAAAGAAAAATTCTAAACAAATAGGATAGCCTTTTAATAAAAATTGTTAAATTTAAAAAATAATTACCAAAAACCAAAAATAATCATTCTTTTCTTTTTCAACAAAATGACTATTATCCAACTAAATAAATTTTTTACGTGCACGTCGGATTTTGCTAAGACTTGACATATTATATAAATTTTAATATCAGTTTGAAGAAATTTATTATTTAGATTTTTTCTAATATATGAGATAACGATTACATTGTTTTAAAAAATTATTTTTTATCAAAAAAGTTCATTTTTAACAAATAGTAACGTTTTTAACCAACAAAGATTTCTCTGTCAAAAAGGAAAAAATATTTCAGCAACAAAAAAGTATAGCCTTTTAATAGAATAATTGTTTATTAAAAAAAATGTCAACCAAAAGAATGAATTTTCAACGAAAAAGATTAATTGTCTAACAAAAAGAGGAACTTTAACAAAACACACAAATTTTTAATTCAATAGTTTAACTTTCAAGTAAAACAGATGAAGTTTAAACCATAATTTTAACAGGTAAATTTTTAGTTGAAAAAATTAATTTGAAAAAAAGGATTATGAACCATATAAATAAATGATCAACAAACTCACATACGTAAATTGTGACCCCAATAGTTGAATTTTTAAGTAAAAAATAACAATTTTTAAGAAAAAATCCAGTAGGTAAATTTCCAGTTCAAAAAATTAATCTTTAACCAAAAAAGCTAATCTCAAACCAAAGAAGTCAGTTTTTAACTTAACTGATGAATCTTCAACCAGCAAAAGATTAATTGTAAAAAAATATTATAGTTCATATTCGAACCAAAAAATTTTTTATTTTTAATCGAAATCAGTTAAACTCACCAAAAATAAGACGATCTTATAACAAAAAGTTACTTTAAACACACAGAGTTAAATTTTCAACTAATAAAGATTTTTCAGGCAACAAAAAACATCAATTTAAGTGTTGAATTTTTTTCTGAACAAAAAAAAGAATCTCAACTAATAAGGATAGTATTTAACAAAATTAAATTTTAAAAAAGGCCATAAATTTCGATAAGAAATTTTATATTTTCTGGGAGAAGATTACTTTTTTTACCTACAAAGACAAATTTTTAATAAAATACATGAATATCAGATCCCGAATATGTAAACCTTTTATCACGTAGCTTCTTTTTGAATTTTTAAAATCTAGCTCTAGTATTATAAATATCATAGTATTATTAAGAATTCTTCGCTTTTTAATAAAAATTAGGAAGAAACTGATCTAAATCATATAATTTTAATACAGCAAAAAGGTTTAATTAAAAAAGATATCAGATATTTCCATTCCACGAATAAATATTTTTATGATTACTCAGCAACCAAGAGATATTTCTTCGTGTACATCATTGAGCATAACATTTCTGTTAAAAATATAGTCTAAGAATCTTGGTTCCAATTGATGGAAACTCCTGTAAAAAACAAGAATCCAACGACCAAATTTGGACCATACCGAACAATCAATCAAAGATTGAATGTTCTAGAAATTTGACCAAAAAACAAAAGAACAAAAGTATTAAATGAACTCTATTCCGTTAACTCTTTTTGATTATCTGCAGGCAAAATATTACTTTGTTTGTTTTTGATTTGTTGAATTCTAATTGCAATATGTTTCTCAATTAACTTTTGTGGGTAATGATTCAGAAAAAGGATATTCCTAACGATATTTAAATTTCTTATGTGAAATGAAAAATCGGACAAACCTAGAGCTCTGTCAACAAAATTCTTAATTACTGCAATGTTGTTTGGAAAAGGATGAACAGAAAAAAATTTATATCCTACCTGAGTATGTACTTTTTCTATACCAATTGGTGAAAATACTACCATCCCAACCCTTAATCACTTCTATGCCCAAAAAATTGATTCTATTATTATGCTCTATTTCATGAGTAAATTGAAGTTTTGGATGAAAACTATTAAAAGCATCAATGACCATCTGCAACTTTTCCAGAGAAACACACAATAAGGCATCGTCGACATACCGGAAATAAAAAGGCAAAACAAAATCTAATTTCTTAAAAGCAAAAACCTCCAAATCTTCCATGACCATTTCTGCTAAAATCGGAGAAATGACTGAACCTATGGGAGTACCTAAGCTCTGTCTATAAAAAGATCTAATAAATTTGAAATAAGTTGAGTTCATGATAAAAACTATCCCTGCGACAAAATACTCGATTATCTTAAAACGATTTGCTTTTAATAGTTTTCATCAAAAACTTCAATTTACTCATGAAATAGAGCAGAATAATAGAATCAGCTTTTTGGAGATAATAAGTGATTAGGGTTCGGGATGGTAATATAATTACCAATTGGTATAGAAAAAATACATATTCAGGTAAAATTTCTAATTTATTTTCTGCTCATTATTTTCAAAACAAGATTGCAGAAATTAAAAATTTTGTTGGCAGAGCTCTAGGTTTGTCCTATTTTTCATTTCACATAAGAAATTTAAATATCGTTAGGAATATCCTTTTTCTGAATCATTACCCACAAAACTTAATTGTGAAACATATTGCAATTAGACTTCAAAAAATCAAAAACAAATCAAGTAATATTTTTCCTGCAGATAATCAAAAAGAGTTAGCGTAATATAGTTCTTTTAATACTTTTGTTCTTCCGTTTTTGGTCGAATTTCTAAAACTATTAAACTTATGCTAAAAAAGTTAAAAATTCATACTATTTTTCGTATACCATTTAAAATGGATTCAGAGATTAATTTTTGTGAATATCCTTTGGATAAGTTTGAGAGGGATGGTGTTGTCAACAAGATCACTTGCAGGATTTGTAAGCTGAATTATGCGGTGCAGACTAGTAGATTTCTTAATACTAGGTGTTTACTAGAATTAATAAACATTAAATTGAAATTATTGATGTGTTTTCATTGAATAAAACAAGCTCATTTTATAACACATAACATATCAAAATTTATTTTAACGGTACAAGAGGACACGTTTTCGCTACAGCGGATAAAAGATATCTGTCTGTTTTGACAAGTCGAGTGGTATTCGGAGGTGATGAGACGTACATAATGGTTGTCGACAATAGGTACAAAGTAGGATCCTGATTGGCTAAAGATAAGATTGGAAGGATCGTCAAAGTCTATCGGCTAATATTCGGAAAAACCTGAAGAAAATGGGTTGGCTCGACTCAGGTTTTCTGGAGGGTTGACTACTGTAAAAAAATTAAGGAAGGTCGGAGATCTAATCCTTAGCACTGAATAGAGCATCACGCTTGAGCAATAAATATATAAAATACGGAATTTTGAAGACGCTTACAGACGTTGTTTGGGATTAGGATATAAAGAGGAGATAAAATGAAAAATATAAAATCTGCTAAGCTATAGGTCTGTTAGCATCTTGGCAGTTAATGAGCAACTGCTTAGTTATAAATTTCTGAGGCTTAAAAGGAACCAAGGTTATTTCTGCAATTTACAAATTGTGGGAAGTGAATTTAAAGGATTATAAGGCTCTTCTTAAGAGTAGGATACAACTGTGTAGTAAATTTAAAAACATACCATAAAATACTTTGAAGATGACAAACTTTAGAACATAGATCAAACACTCAATTTCTTTCGTTAGAAATAAGAATAAGGTTTATTGTTACGTCGTAACACTAGGGTAGAGGAGCACAAGAGTGATGTTCATTAAGGACGCTGCTATAAGAGCGTTTTTGCCAGGCATGCAAGGGAATTTGTTGATGTTTATCACGAGTCTGATTGGGATAATGTGGAGATTTTGTATAGTGAGAATAATGAGAGAAAGAGGGAATTTGTGGAAATGCTTAACATTAAAAGAGTTATCTATTAATTTGAAAACTGACTTGGATAAATTGAACAAGAGTTATGCTAATATGATTAATTACATTTAAAGGTGAGGTTCCATGAATATTGTTTTTCTTTTACTTTCTCTATTTCGGATTTATTTATGATAGATATTTCTAGAGTGTTAACAAAATATTGACCTACTGACCCTCATTCGATCCTCAGGTATCAAAGAGAGAACACCTATTCTCTTGTGCTACTGTTTATATTTTCCTTGCCTTGATAGGGGTGCTGTATGAGTGCCGAAACGTTGGTAGTATCATTTTATATTTTATTTTCAATGTTCTTTTTTTGTGATTTGATAGTATTAATAATAAAAAAGACGAAAGAAAGAAAAAGAGAAGAAAGGGAATGCAGTTGGTTGCCTTCTCATTTTTCTTTCCTCTTTTTTATTTTTGTCTAAAATTTTTATTTTTAACAGTAATTTTTTTCAGATTGCAAGTGGAACATTTTTAATTGATTGTTCGATATGGTCCAAATTTGTTCGTTAGATTCTTCTTTTTACAGGAGTTTTTATCAATTATAAACTTCATTATACTACAGTTTCAGTCAATTTGACCAGGACCATATTTAGCATAGATGTGTGCGAGGTCCTTTTCATTCGCTCCGCGCATTAAACGAAGCAAAATATAGTTTATTAAGCTCTTTATAGTAATTTGAAGTATAAAATACCCCTCTATCATCTTCAACTGTTAAAAAAAAAGAACGCAAACTTTCATTGATAGCTTTAAGGTCAGTAATAAAGAAATCGGAATGACGAAGTGGACTATTTAACAAAATGCCGTCCCACGACTCCCATATGATCCGGGATCCAAATCAGTGAGATTTTTCAGTTAAATTTTTGAAGCGTAGCTCAGCGATTCCTAATGAGACAAATAAGACCGCATTCTATGGAGCTAGGATTTGGTGCAGCTACACTTGTTATGACACTTAGTGAGTCCGAGCAGATCACGGATGTAGGGATATTCTGTTTGAGAATGTAGTCTAATGTGTGTAGTGTCACAGTGGCTTCAATTTAAGAAATTTATGTGAAAGTAGAAATTTCACACGAACGTGATAACTTAAGTAAAGCTCAAACTAGGGCACATCCTGGTCATCTTCTGATTTCGAGCCATCTACATAAAAGTGCAAAAAGGCGTGATATTCTTGGTCTATAAGGTCGGTAAAAAGTTCGTTAGGATAAAGGTAGTTTGGACCTATTTATCTAAATTTATGTCTATGTTCGGGGTGAATAAATAGTCCTTGTAGGGGGATTCGAAAAATGTGTGCAAAAGGGATCAACGAGTCTGTTTGTTCAAATTAAGGACTTTTTCGAAAGCTATTATCAAGACAAAAGTGTTCCTGATTCAGAATGTGTTCTTATGTTGAGTGTTATTCAAACAGTTTAACAGATTATCGAGAAGAGGATAATCAAGGTTGGCAAATGTTTTAATAAGGTATTTCATTGCAAAAAAAATTGAATCTTTTTCTCAGAAGAGGCTCACAAGATTCTGCTAAAATGACATTAATTTTGGTCCTTTTTCGATATTCTAGGGCTGGACTGTGGAATGCGAATATTTTGGAACCATAATGGAAGCAACTTATGATCAAGGCACCGTAGACAGTCTTGAGTATGTATGTGTCGCCCCACCAGGTGCCTCTCAGCCCTTTGATGATGTTCAGAACTTCACGTGTTTTTTCAGTCAGATAAGAAAAATGTTCACAAAAGTCAAATTTGTGATTTAAAAATATTCCAAGAAATCTAACCGACGTTAAAGCCAGAATGAAGTTGCCACTTATCGTTTAGATCTAGTTGTAATTTAGAAAAGAGGATTAAATGGATTCTATCTGTACATAGCTGAAGGCTTCTCTGTAGAAGAAAAGCCACGATAATTTTCAAATTGTTCTGAAGAGATGCGGCGCATATATTTGGATTTGAGGATCTGCAAATAATGGCGATATTATCGATTATTTCGACCACATATCTACCAGGAGGAAGAAAGGTGTAGAAGATAGGACTTAGGATGCTCTCTTAGATCAGGCCTAAAGTATTTGTTTTGGGGCCTACTATCTCGCTGTTGATGTTCATATAGATTTGTTGTTTTTGCTCTTATTCCCTTATTAACGAATACGTACCAGATTTCAGTTGTTAGGATGGCCAGATTATCTGCAAAACATCGGTTCTTCCTGAAACCAAATTCTGAAGGTGATAAAAGTAAGTTATGTTCTAAATGCCAATTGCGTCTGTTATGAATAAGTTTTTCCAATCATTTGAAAGGCCAGTCAGATTGGACGGAATTTTCCTGGTGGTAATTTAGGAATGAAGAACACAAGGAATTGATTCCATCAAGCTGCAAAGGCGCTGGTAGAAAATATTTTGTTGTCGATATCAAGAAGAGCATATTTGGCTTCTTCCGGGAAGTGTTGAATTATGTTAAAATCTATTTTGTCAAGTCCTGGGGAGAGCTTAGTTTTCAGCGGAAAGAGAGCAATGGGCAATACTTTTTCGGTGAAAGGGAAATCTAAAAAAGTGTTTCTTTTTCTAAAATTGTCCAGAAATTCATCATGGAAATTTGTGGAAGTCCTCGGCCAACTGATGGAGTTTTGCCACCACTGCCTTATCCGCTAAGCAAGAGGCGGCAGAGATTTTTCTGAATCTATTTTTAAAGCTTTTGATAACTCAACAGACCCTGGAGATTAGAGTCATCCTGTCTAAAGACTTGCAACATTTTTTGAAATATTTCTTACTAGAATCGGACGTGGCTGACTTCCTTTCAGAGACTGCCTTGTCATATGATTCATCTCAGCAAGGAGCTGGGACACAACGCGTTTTTCTTCGAGTAGAAGAAGGTCTGAATGTAGAGGGGGTATAAGCAGATGAAATTTCTTTATTCACACCTTTAAAAAAGCATCATAAGGAACAGGAACAAATTCTCAAAGAATTATTTCAAGTCAGAGGTAAATTTGCACCAAACTATTCTTTTCAAATTATATTTATGTGAAGAGTAAATGGAAATTAGATTAGGAAACCCTAGACTCTTGATCGCCGTTGAGTGTTCACTTCCAACGTTATCATATCATACATCGCAGGAGCTGCTGAAGAAAATACTAGAAGAGGCTAGTGAAAAATCAAGAACTGACTCGGAATTACCCGGTTGTATGTCCATTAATGATACAAATTAGGTCAGTTAGGTCTAAAGAGGTCCAAAGTTCGTGGCCATTAAGATAATTACGGTTGCTACCCCACGAAATGTTGTGGTAGTTGAAATAGCCGTCAATGAAGCCAGAGATGTTTTTCACATCGACAACGGAATTGAAAAAATTTCTCCACCGTTTATCTGAAATTTTGTTATCCGCTGAGCAAACTCTGTTGCAAGAGACGATCAGTAGCTCTCAACCAGAGAAATCAATTAAGACGGCCAAGGTCTCAAGACTCTTTCCAGCACTTGGCTAGTCTATTTAATGGAACCATGTTGAGCATTTTTTAAGTCAAATCTTTTGGCTTCTTTGAAAAAGGTTTTACATAGGAGCAAAATGTCGAAAAGACATATTAACATTCAATGCAGATTGATTTAACAGTAATGGAAATCATAAAAGTATTAAAAGGCAACAAATGTACTGCGTAGATAATTTTTTGTCGAACATAATTTCAATTGAATAATATGATTAAAATTTAACCATTCAGAGGTTTTTTTGTGTAAATCCTTGCAGGTTATATATACAACATAATGAATTAAGTATTTACACTTTTGTCTTAAATTTGGCTTTAATCAAATGTAAATATCTCACAAGGACAAGCTTTACGGCTACAAAATATGAGGTAAAAATGATATAATTATGTCTTATACCCTATTAAAGCACTAAAATACTCACCTGTTACATTGTTATTCAACTACTTGATGATAAAATTAATCTCTCTTTTCTCGTATCAGAAAAAATGAAGATTCTCGAAATGATTGTCTTATTCTTGACGGTTATTCTCAATTTCATTGGTGAATATATTAATGTATAATAATATGTTTATAATTTTAATTACATTTTTTTAATATAAGAAAATTGGAATTTTTGTGCTATAATTTACATTTTATCACAATTGCTATTTTCTTTAAACCTTATTTGAATGAATGAAATGAATTAAAAAAGTGTCCCTTATTGATAAAGAATTCGTACTTTTTGTTCACGTCCATATATACATTATTTTTTTTTAAACGGTTAAATTTTTAACAAAACACATGAGGTCTGAATCGAATGAATGAATCGTTATACCGAAAGTGACTGAAAAGAATTTTTCAGTCAATTTTGAATTTTCAAGCATAAAAAAATAATTTTTGAAAAAAGATATCTCTTTATGAAGTTATTTAATTTTAAAACCAAAAATAACTTTTTAACATAAAAGATGAATTTTATATGAAGACTATTAATTTCTACGCAAAACTACGAATCTTTAAAAAATACATGATTTTTAACTTAATATTTTAATTTTCAAGTAATAAGATGACTTGCGAACCAAAAGTCGAATAATTAAAGTTTCAGTTGAAAAAATTAATTTTCCACCGAAAAACACGAATCTTTTAAACTATAACAATTAATTTTAGCACTAAAACTATAAATCTTTGATTAATAAATATAAATTCTCGTCGAAAAATAAAATGGCTGATATTTCAACCAAGAAGGTTATCAATTTATGATTAAAAACAGGTAAATTCAATACTAAATGACGAATGTTTAAAAAGAAAAAATCGTGACTGTTGGATCTCGCGCTTTGCGCTCGATAATGTATTTGTGCGCATGCCTTTTGCAATTTGATGATTGTGAATTCTCTTTTGTCAAAGCTCCTTTGGCTTTAACGAACACGTTCTAATCACGTATCTCAAGCTTTGCACTCGTTTTGATCCAAAATGTGAACATTCCTACATTATGCTTATCACTATTGTATTAAATAATATTATATTTATATTTTATTTTATATTTTATTTATATTTATTATATTATATTTTATTATTTATATTACCACATATATTTACGTATATACAAACCCATTCGATCGCACCCCAAATGCGGTTCATTTTAACACACAGTAAAAATTTTGTGCCACAAAACTGAAGAAATTATTGCAAGCGTTAAAGTTTGTATGGGGGGGGGGGGAAGCACGCTAGCCCACCTACTTTTGGTCAAAAATTAACATTTTCTAAATTTGTTTTTATGAACTTAGTCATTTTCAAATGCGCTCTATAACTCCACAAAGAAGAAATTTTGCGACATTCAATTGACGAAAATACAAATTGTGGGGGGGAGCTGGTGCATCGCTCGTTTTAAAATCTCAATTATGCACTAATAATCACATTCAACTTGCAAAACATATTCCACTCCTGATGCCCTTTATTGCACCACCAGCAATTTTTCAATCGAATTAAAAATCAGTAATTTATTAAATTCCACACATCTGAAGCAAGAGATAACTCATAACAACTTAAACCGCCATATTTTAAGATATCAAATCGCAAAAAAAATCGATTCGATTGCAAATGCGCCCTATTGCACCAGCAATGAAAAAATTAGTTCTCTAACGGAACACCGGAAAATATAT
>JAAAKG020082763.1:0-16721 GCA_010014905.2 Druon quercuslanigerum | reverse complement strand
ATAATATATCGGTTTAATTCTCCGGTACTTTCAAACGTAGCCTTTTCACTGAAGAGCACCTAAATGAAAAATTATTGTCTTTCAATTTCTCGAAACTTAAGTGGGGATCTAAATCAAACATGACTAGTACAGCAATAAATAAAGGGATATTTTGATGATCCAGTTTATTTCGTCCCCTCCTTAGTTGAAGAAAATTTACTCGGCGACTACGAATCTCAATATTACGTATAACACCATGATTAGGATTTTCTCGGTCAGGGAATCGTTCACGATACAATGCAGTAGCTCTTCGGTGATTTCGTTGATATTTACCTAAAACCAGCAGAATTACAACAATTTCATTAGCAGCATAGTCAGCCATTTTCTTGAAATGATTACTTTACCAGTTAATTCAAAATTGTTAAGGAAACGTACGATGGAGTGAACTAATATAAAATAAAAGATTGGTAAATCCTCACTGGATGCAAGAGCTTGACCTTCAACATCGCTGAACTGTAACTATTTGGTGTGGTATCGTTTGTATGGCGTGGCGTCACAGAATCACGGATGACTACACGACCCTGACTTTATAAAACATGGTGTGATAATTTATTATAGATTATTTAGGGTTAAGTCAGAGTTGTGTCTTTATGAAACCTTTAATTAAAAACGTGCTGATTCGCACTCACGTCAGGTCGAGGTTAGGTCAGTTGTCACACTTAGCAAACAAAAACTTTTAAAATAAGCTTAAATTTCCTGAAGAAAGTGGTTTGAGTGCGAAATCTATTATTTTATTTATTTATTTTGGCCCAAACGAAACTTCATTCCATAAATGTTTATCTAATATTTCATATGAATTCCGTTGTAATTTTGAATATTCCCGCCCTAACCCCTGAACTGGAGAAGATTTGAAAATTTTAAAGTTTCATGAAACTTTAGACTCTAGATTAACAGTGGAATATTATGTCTATTGCGCCTCTACTTGTATATTTAGATTGATACGAAAATTGTTTCTTCGTTTTACTCAGAGATTATTTGGTTCGTAGTTTTCCCGTTAGTTGCGATGTGATCGGGCGTTTTGTGAACGCGCCATCACGTGAGCACCCTGCGAGTTGACGCTCTACGGTGTTGCAAAACGTACGGTAACTTTGGTTCTTGTGTCTCCGATTGGCAACACGTGCCACGAATCCCTCACATTAGTGAAGATTGTTTGAATATTTTGGATATTTGATTTGGAGAATTGATCTACATTGATTGGACTTGCTCTTTTTTCGGATTCATTAGTATTGAATTTGTTGGTAGACGCAATTGCAGGAAAATGTCCAAGGTAAACCTTTTTTTTCTATTCGACAAGCGAGGCGATCAGACCATCTGGGCAACCTTAGTTTCCCCCTTTATCATTGGTTGGCGAACCCATACGAACGACACATTGCTCATTTTGGCGAGTAAATATAAGTTTTTGACTCACTTGCCTTCTCCAATCGGGACTTTTTTTTATTATCATTGTTTTTTCAATACTTTATGATTTATACTATAGTTTAAAAGATGGTGTAACGCAATGTACTAATTAAATGTGGCCATCCGCGAAGAAAGGTACCTATTGCGCAATATCCTTATTATACAAGAAGAGCGACTGAAGAGGTGATCCAACGCAGAACTCCATAAGAGAGCCTGAATTCTTTTATATAAAGGAATCATATTTTGAATTACGAAAAAGAAAATAAAAAACTATTAATTCATGTAAAGAAATAAAATAGGGGTTTTCCGCGTTAGATTCCTTTCTTCACGGTCAGTCACAAATAAAGATAACAACTAATCAAAATTTAATCATATTTGGAGAAATCGGCCTAAGACGTTTATTTTGACTAACATAAAATTTTAAAAGTGTATTCATAGTGATTAAAGGTGTGACGTTCGTGAACTCTGGGCAATGCGAAGATCACCCGTGGCAGAAATTCAAGAGGAAGATTATGCCACCGTACTCACGCAGAGCAAAACTCGTAGCACCTGAGTCAGAAAGTTCAGGCACCGTAAATCAGTCCACAATAAGTCAGTCATTACCGCCAGATCCGTCATTTTTGTACAAAGGCCCTCGGTCATTTTGATCAGCAAAGGTTTATACTGAATTTTCGTCCTTCATGCCACAAATTCTAGATGGTGTACAATCATTAGAAAGAATAGTCTGATTTTCTGTATAAAAAGTAAAATTTTTGTGTTTTCGCGAATTCTTAATTAGGTTAATCGACTATTATTTTACACTTTGCAATCAGAGGGACATGTATAAAAATATAATCCACATAATAAAGCACTCAGATGGATATTATTTAAATTTTTTATTATTTCCCTTGCTTACCTGTTTCTCATAAACTAATAAAGTAGTTTCCCATTCAAGAAAATAGTTAAATGTTTAACAAAAAGATTATCCCTTTACCAAAAGAGATGAATTTTTAAATTGACCGAATAGAATTATTAACAAGGTTTGCATTTTAAACAAGAAACATTCGTCAGTCAATGAAGATAAAAAAATTTTAAACATATAATTTTTAAACCAAAAAGATATTCTTTCCATAAAATAGTCAATGTTTGGGCTAAAAAGTTATATTTTCAATCAAAAAGATTAATCTTCTACTAAAAAAGATGAATTTTCCACAAATTATCTAGATTTTCAACCAGTAATGAATTTTCAAACTAAAAAGGATCCATTTTTAACAGAAAATGATGTATTAAAATTTTTTTTACAAAAACTTAAATCAATACAAAAAAAGAAATTTTCTATATATAAAGAACACGCTTCATCCACCGAGACACACTACCTTCGGACTAGCTCCAGCAAGCAGAACATCTCTCTCAGCATCCAGTCTAGGGAGGTAGATAATGAAGACTGTATATCCTTACAATTATTGTTTTTGTTTGTCGCATTTGTTTTACAATCCGTTCTTTTAAGAACGAAAATTCACAACGTACGATGATTCTTTAAAATTCCTACAAGAAGGCTCGTCTTCTGACTCAACTACTGTCAAACCGTCTATTCGGGTCGTCCCATCCGATAGTACCTAGGGAAGGGTTGACAGCTCGTTGAGCATTATAACTTCGCATCCTTTCAGAAGTCTCACGGGGTCGTCCGAAAGTATAATTTCCTCGTAACCTCTTTGGATGGTGGGGCGAAACTGTAAGAAGAGAACGGAGTGGCGTAAGTGGATGGGACGTCCGTCAACGGCTCATCAACCGCGAGTGTCGCTCAAGACCATAAACGGCTGTCAGAATGAGCCGATACTCTCCATCGAAAGCGGTCGACAGGAGTCACCGAAGCAATACGCCTGCCATTAACAGGGGAACAGCCTCACTCTGAGGTGAATCAGCTCGACGAACTGACCACATCCATCTCACCTCTCGGTCGGTTCCAACAGCCGCCACTACGAGGCGTCAGCCCGAGGCAGCTACTGCGTCGACGAAGGACCAAAAGGGCCGGGGAGTCGTTGGCCCTTTTCAGGTCCAACAATAAATACACGAGAGAACGTTCTATTTAATGTACCTTATGACCGGAAGGTATCAAATTTTTAACGACAAAAATAGTTTATATTTTAGACAAAAGTAATTAAATTTATTACATTTAAAAAATGTGTTCGGAAAAAGGCCGCGTTTTCAGCGAACCAGCTTAATCTACAAGTGAAACAAATTATTTTTTAACCAAACCGTTGAATTTTTAAACAAAAAGATTCAATTTCTGCCACAAAGGCGAATTTGTAACGAAGTACATCTATTTTCAACCAAATATTTAAATTTTGAACCAACAAAATTTACTCTCTACATAAAAAAGAATTAAAAAAAATACTTGAATTTTCAAATAAAAAAGGTATATTTACTATCGAAAATGAAAGGAATAGAAAGAAACTACAATTTTTCAACAAAATAGTTATGTTTCGAACAAGGAAATTAATTTTTAAACAAAAGAATTAACTCTTTGCTGGAAAAAATTGGTTTGAACTAAATCTTTCAATTTTCAATATCGTGATTTACAAAAGTTCAGAATAATTACAATTTTTATTGGGAAGTATAAATTACAACTAACGTAGTATAGTCACAAGAATATAAACAAAATTTAATGTAATTTTGTTGTTTCTTATTATTTATGATTGCAACTTTCTTATAAATAACTTTTTGACAGGGCGCCTAGTTTTAATTCAAATAATAAAAAATTATATTAAAAAATAAAAAATAAAAATTGTTGGAAAGACAGAAGCTACGAAAAAAATATTGATAGAGAAATTTTGTTCAGCAAAAAAGCTTTGCGATAAGAATATGTACCTTAAAGCCAAAAGAGCTTTGAGCAACTTAATATTTGTTGATACTTAATGACGCAGAAAATTCACAATATAAAGACGCATATAAATACTGGGTTCTAAAAAAGGTATTTTTTATTAACCAACCGCAAAGCATCTAAGCTAAATATGTCCTAGCGCGAAGCGCCAGATCCAACAGATGGGATTTACTTGGCTAAGTATACTGTCGAACAATTTTATTCTTCTTCTAAAATCATCGGCGAACAACTACTTTCCAAGCCTCCACACCTGCCTCATCAGCACGTTTGTCTTTCCTACTCTCCCTCTTTTACATGAACATCCACTCCCGCATTTCTCCGAAACCGGAATTCTAGTTCAATAAACTCTTTAAACTCTTGTACTCCCTTTTCCTGTCTGTACTGCCTTTCCTTTTCTGAACACCATAACCTTAAACTTTTCTTTATTTAACTCTAACCTATTTTTATCCAAGTATCTTCTCAACCTCTTGAATTTCTCTCAACCTTCTTATCATCTGCTTAAAAGCCGCCTCATTCTTTGTTAGTAGCACTATCTCATCTGCATATGCGAGTGAATATATCCTGATTCCTCCTGCCATAAATTCTCCTAACACTCCGGCCGCCAACTTACTTTCCATATCCGCGATTGAAATAGCAAAAAGCGTTTGGCGAAAAGGACAGCCTTTATTCAACCCGCTATTCATCCAGAAACCCTCCGAGATTCCCTTCCCTCTTCTCACCCTATCTTTCGTCTCATCATGTACCTTCTTTGCCCTCTCGGTCAGGCCTCTGTCCACTTCACTTTTTTTCATCGACTCCCCCAACCTCCCCCTATTCACCAAAGTAAACGCGTCTTTTAGATCTATAAAAAACGTGTACACTTTCGTACCCTTTTTAGCTAATTCTCTCTCCACTATGTGCTAAAAGACGTAAATTATGTCGATAGTGCTCCTTTCTTCCCTAAAGGCCGACTCCGTCTTTGGCAGTATTCCTTTCCCCTTGACATCCTTCCTCAGCCTATCCGCCAACACCGTCGTACATACTTTGTACGCTGTATTCATTAGCGTAATCCCTCTAAAATTTTCCTGCCTCTCCTTATCCCTTTTTAAAACTTTTTTTCACTATCTTTCCTTTTTTGTTCCTAATTCTGAGACATCAGTTTGAAATTATTTCTCATTTCTACATACGTCTCCCTTTTCCAAGCTTCCTCTTTTCACTTTTTGTACTTACTTCTCACTTTTCTTTTCATCTTTTCACATTCCCGATCCCGCCTTAGCCTTACCAGTACTTTCTTCTTCATCCTGAATATCTTCTTTTGCACGCACCTTTTCACTTTCTCTTCCAAATCCTCCCATATCTCTTCCAACGACTGCATGGGATCTTATGGAGAGACCCTTCGGGGGCTCCCAAACGTTGTAAATTTTGGCCCTAAGACACATCGCACATTATTAAAGAAAATGTTTCTAAGACAGAAGCTATATTGCTAAATTTAAATTATTGATCATTTGTATTTACTTTCCGGGTATTTACACATAAGTTTATCAAAGCATGCAAAAAGTATAAAATATTCATTAAATTAGACCAATTTTATTATTCATTGGTTTTTGGGGTCGCTGATTACAAATCCGATGTCAAAAAAAAAAAAACCGAAAATAAAATTCCGGTTTCAATATGGCGGACGAGTATGATAAGTGAATTTTGAATTTCCCTTAAAATTGGTATAAAGGGGCTGCTCAGGGTCGCTGATTACGAATCCGATTTCCGTAACTTAAAAAATAAAATGGCGGATTCAATATGGTATAACAGTGAATAATAAGTTATCGGCTTGACAATGGACCATAACTAACCATGTGAAACCTATACATAAAATGAGCAAAGAAAAAGTCTTAAGAGGCCTTATTTTTACTAATGAAATATTCAGTGTGCTTTTCCTTTCAACATATGTAAAAATTAGCTGCAGAGACTTGCAGACATGGGTTGAATTCAATAAATTATATACAGGGTTTTTTTCCATGTTGACACATCGAAATATCTCATGAAATATGAATCTCACGAAAAAAATGTCGGTGACAAAAACTTTAAATTTTCGAGAGGTAATCGACCCCGGAAAAACAAAGTCCACATCGCACCCCTAGGAATGGGAGTGGGGTAACCTAAAAATTGCAAACAGATGTTGACTTTTCTAATAATGCGCTTCTAAACAAAAAATAAGAAGACTTGCTGATGGTTTCCAGGAGAACTGTTCAATTTTAATTCGTTTAATTTTTAACACCCCTTTCATTGCCCTGAAAAGGGGCTTCAAGTAGTGTAGAAAAATTATAATTCTCAGTTTTATTTTCAAAACACAAGTTTTTCATTTTGACTCTAAGTATGTAAGCTGTCAATGAACCAACTACTTTAAGTAATACCCAGGAACAACGACGTTGACATAGTACTTGTCTGTTTCCTTTCTTTGGGGAGCTTTTTTTAACAAACCCACCCTTTGTCTTCTTTATCGTTCGTATGGAAACGCATTCATGAAACTGTAAAAAATATCATTTTTTGCCAATGTAGCGCCATGTGCCGCGAATCGAAGAAATTGTTCCCAATAAAATTCACGTATTTTTTATGTTGGGGTAGGTGTTAAATTTTTTCGGTTTCATCCAAAATTGAATTAGCATACTCCTCCACCATATTGGATCCGCCATTTTGTTTTTGGATTTCTTGACACTGGATTCGTGATTCGTTTTTGCTCTGTGTCAGAAGCCATTACAGTCAAGATTGTTTTCATTTTTTTATGCTGCGCACTTCGTTTTTGTCAAAACCAGGTTTTCCTTCTAAGCAAAGTTGTTCACAGCAATATTACGCAAAGAGGGCGTAGCTTGTCTCTAAATGTCCAGACACAAGTCACTCCCTCTTTCCTTTTTTCAGCTGCCCTTCCCCTTTACAGCTTCATACGTTTAAGATCAAACGTATTATAAACGTACATAAATGTACGGACTGCCCGGACTTTAGGACTCGGCCTAGATAATAATTTATTCTAATTGTTGCATATATTGTGATATCACTAAAAACATTGACTAAAAAGTATACTTGATTATAGATGGAAGCTACATTGCTGATCCTGAAGCAGATGAAGATAAAGATGATGAAATCTAGGACGATGATGGTAGAACGCTAGAAGAAGAGACAACTGAGAATTCGTGGTCGAAGAGAAAGAAAAGCTTTTCGTCCTGGTATACAACTTTTAGGAAATGTTCGATTTCATAACTTGGTTTCGTGCCTGCAATGTGGAAAGATAAAGAGGACGAAAATATACCTTAACCTAAATCAACCGTAGAAGAGACCCTTGTCTAGAATTTTATGCTTCATCCAATTAAATCCAAGGAACGAGGAAAGTTAATTGACGCCATTATAAAAGATGATGACGCTTTATACAATAGCAATCCCGATTATAATAAAGGTCTTTTATTACAAATTAGAAGCGTTCAGGCAGGATAAAATAAGACAGTGGCAGTTTTTTAAAACTGTCCTCAGTGCAAGGGCTCTTACGCAACGACTAACTTTCGCAAACACTATCCGAAATGCACGGGAACACCTCCGACAAATTGCATCACGGTGTTGCAAATAGACTGCTGAAAGGTGCAGCGAATCTATGAGGATACAAATAGGGCAATGCGGACGAGATATCTAGCCCTTTTGAATATAGGTGAGAATTCTTTCATTATAAGATAAGTCCATTTCATAATTTTACATGGGAATTTAGTGAGTTTCTGCCATAAAGAATATTACTAAAGTTTTGTATGCTTTCGCAGCTACGTCTGGAAAATCGCAGTATTACAATAAACTAACCAATGCTTTAAACCTAGAAACAGTGCTGCAAAAACGTAGAGAAATCCTCATAATGGAATATATTATTTCGCCTGAGAAAAAAAAAGCGCTGAAGAATTCAAGTTCATCTTCAAATGAAGATGTGGCGTTTACTTCAATAAAAACGGAGTGCAAACTTTTAAGAACAGAGAGAGAGGGAAATACGAGTACAGCTTCCCTTAATAGATGATATTCAAGCTTCGAGATTTATTTAGATGAAGAAAAAGTTTCGGCGTACGTTGAACTGAAGAGAGGATATTCATTACAATTATGGCTGTGAAATATTCCTACTCCACCTGATTGTCTTCAATAGTTGTCGAAGAGGAGAAATGCAGTTCCTGAAAGTGCCTGAATTTGAGAGTCCAACCCAGTTAGCTAGAAGAATTATACAAGGACTTATCCGAAGAGAATCGGAAGGCTACTGGCAACTATTTAGGACTTCTGGATCGCGGGAAATTAAATTGGCCAGCACCAGTACTTGTGGACAAAGAGACAATGAAATTCATGAAGCTAATGAATTAGTATTATAAGGAAACGATTGACGCATGCTGTCACGTTGGACACGTGAGAGCTTGCATGGGCCATGAAAATAAAATCCACAAGTGAATTTATCACCAACTTACTGCCGCTCTGGAAATGTCGAAAATATCCCAAAGTACGTTTTGAAAGACTTAAACATTTAACTGACAAAAAGGAGACCGAGGAAAAATATAACTGGGTCCTAAAAGTAAAAAATCTCTTATGAAAAATCGGCGCTGAGCATTTCTGGAATAGCCTTTCGGCAGATATTTTATAAAAGAAAAAAACTACCATGATTGAAGCATATTAAAATATGCTTTGTCAAAAAGATGTCCTCGTCACTCCGAATCTACCCGTGTAAAAATATTTTGCCTTGGATTTTATCTTAATGGCGGGCAATAAAGACATGTCCAAAACTTATCCAAGACCTTTGGAAAGTCTAGCTTATGAGACCTAGTGAGAGTATATAATGTGCCTTAGAGACAAAAATTACGCCTTGAGCCTCTTTTTTATTATTCTGACCTCAACCCGAAGCTGACTTTTTTATGGTTCTAAGGCATTAGTTTCTTTCCACAAGATAATATTTTTTGTATTGAAGACATTCATTTTTCCCTTAAAGACTTTATATTTTATGTTTTGAAGACATTCTTTCATATCTTAATATCCTAAAGGCTTCCTATTTTATGTTTTAACAAATTTTTTCATATCTTAAAGATTTCCTTTTTTATGTTTTAAGACATTTTTTCATATCTTGAAGACGTAATATTTTAGGTTTTCAAGACATTCTTTCATCTCTTAAAAACTTACTATTCTATGTCTCAGAGACGTACTTCCACGCCTCAAACTAAGAAATAATGTAGGTAATAAAGATAAAAAAGAAATTTTTTGCTATAATGTTTATTATTTATTATCCGTACTATACTATATAAACTACAAGATATGTAAATTATAATAGACACTAAGAAAAATAGGTTGCAAGTCTTTTTGTTATTATAATCTAATAAAATATAATATATAATAAATATATCATAGAACTTATAAATAAATATGTAATAAAGACCACTATGAGATTAGTTGAATACAAAAATTTTAGAAGTTACAAGAATCATTTATTTTAACAATTTCTTTTGAAAATAAGTTGTTTCTTACTATCGCTTTGTACCAATTATTAAAAAATGGTTAAATTTTAATGAAGGGTGCCCTATTTCTTCGAGAAAAATATTCTCTGGTAATTTACTGTTTCCTTTTCTATAACCGAAATCGTTAAAACAAAAAGGCATGATTTATTAAAGTTCAATCATTTTATTTAAATCGGAAAGAAGTGATAGTTATTAATTATATTGTAAAATCTATATATTTCGTGACTGTCCGAAGCCGAGCTTAAAATTCTTTTCAATTTTTTTTTAAATTGTATTTTGAAAATGAACATATGTTGTAAGTTTGATGTTTGCTTAATAAGTTTTGTAGCAAGGAGAATTCTTCTTTCTTACAATAGAATTTTCTAATTTTTCTTAAAAACAATGGAAGATAGAAAAACTTAAGATAAAAGGCTGCACGTCTAAAAAAACACTACAAAAAAAAATGTCTTTTGATCTTTTGCGATATCTTTAATAGTTTACGAGAAAAATTAAAAAAAAAACATTTTCAGTAAAATATATCTCGCGACCTCAAAAATGTTTAGCCCGCATGATGCTGATAAGATGCTTTTCTTTAAATGGTAGAAACTTTAAAAAAATATTTTTAACACAAAACAGGTGGGTGTATAAGAAAATCTTTTTTATTTTTTTCCTTAAATTTGATATGGTCTTACATATCCTCCTCGTTTGGGTGCGTGATGATTATAGTCCTTCTTCCTCGTAAGAGAGAAAGAGAGGGAAGGATTGGTTCAGAGAGTTCCGCTAGAGGGCGCAAGAGTAAGCTGTTGTCCCATGAAGGCAGGCTCCTCCTAGTTTCATATCCTATCTCGAAAGAATGACGAGAGGAAATTGAAAGACTGATCATTCTTCCTTGCGGGTATTCATGGTTTTGCTCTTGGTTAAATTGACGTTGGGAATTTGCCAAGAATTGTTTAAGCCGGGCCATGCTTTGTACTTCTTCCTTTCTACTGGTAGGGGGAGCCACGTAGATCCTCGGACAGCTTCAGGCCTTCTTCCAGATACTTCCATCCTTGGAATTCGTCCCTTATAAGAGTGAGCGAGAGATTTGGGCGACGAGTTCATAAATGACCCGGTAGAGGGCTCATATCCGTAATTTAGGATTCATACGAGAAGAAACTGACGTCTTACATATCGATATACTGCTGAAGGGGAAGTAAGCAGACGTGGATTTATGTATTTGTTTTTTATTTATTAAATAGACAATGTTATACACAATGAATGTTATAGCCGCCGACGAACCCGTGATTCCCGGGGTAGATGGCGATGTTTCTGAGGGGCCGACAGTGGTGAGGTACTGAGCGGGAAGAAGAGGAGAGGGATGTCGAGGTAGTCGTCTGAATGGAGACTAGTTTGAACCGTAGAGGGAGAGCGATGGACTATAGGATTAAGTGGTTCGGAAGGAGGAGAAAACGGAATCTCAGCCAGGGCGGGCCTACTTCCTGACTGGGTAGTGGATGGAGCTTTCACATGGCGCGGGGAAGGAGGAAAAGGGGTGATAAGGGGAGAGGCATAAGTACCAATAACGGCGTGGAGGGTATTTTCTACGGCTTCATTAGTAATTGGACAATAAGGGGGTGAAGGGGGAAATGGAAGGACCTGGGCTGTTGGAGGAAAGGAGGTGATGTCTTCGAGAATCTTCTCGACGTAACTATTAGGAATGAACGGTGCTTCAGGAGGGATTGCTGGAGGAGAGAATATGCTTCGAGTATACTTTACAGATTTTCTAAGGGGACGGACGTAGTCCCACCTTTTCCACTGCCGGTGATTTCCAGCTTCGGCGTCCGAGCCACCCCTGGCGGTGACTTTCGGCATTCCGCGAGCTGGCGCTGAAACTGCGGTAGTGACTCCCTCTGTTATGGTTGTTAAACTGGAGGCGGGCGTGTTGCTCAGCACCGCGAGAGTGGCGCCACCAGACGCTCCGGGGCGTGCGTTCTCACAGTACCGGCCGTATCTTTCAGCGCCTCTGATTGGCACTACTCTCTCCTTCAGAGTTATCGCCGCCCCTCGGACTTGTAGAACTCGGCCTGTATAGGTGGGCCGAATGGGTTGGGTAGCATACCCAGGTGTGCTTAACTCCGGCCGTCGACTATACTCATTGGCCCTGCGGCGGTCACGATTAGTTTTTGTAGGTTTAACCTAAATGTTGAGTACGTTTATCCCTAGGTCATAGAGGTAAACTAAGCTCTTTATGTAGGTTCGGAACTTGCCAGCATCGTTCCTTATCTTAAAGGCCGCTCGGCGACGCGGGCGTTAATGAGTAATTCTTCCTTTCCGCGTCGTCCACTGGTTTGTAGGCCGAACAAAAATAACACTCACAAGAAAAGAAAACAGAAAAATTCCGAGATTAAGAGGGGTTAAGATCCAACCGAGTACAGCTGGGATGCCAGCCGTATCAGCGAAACGGATGAGCTGGTATGCCAGCCGACCCATAAAAGGAGGAATAATAATAAGGATAAGGGTAGAACTGGGCTAGATGAATTCTCTTACCATGTTTCTGTAGTGTAGTGATTTTTTGTTTAAATTCTTCTTGAATGTTTGTGCGTACACTGTAGTATTATTGTTATATCAGTCCTACTGTCAGCTCGCCCCAAGTAGCGTTAATACCAGGGGTGCCCGGAATAGTTAGGCGTGCGTTTTTACAATGGTGCTACAATGGTCTCTCCTCTCGTCCGCAGGTGGCGTCCGGGGCGTCGGTCAGCCCTCTTGGTTTGCCCACAGCGGATGTCCAGCCGTGGAAGTGAGTGAGAGGAGAATATAAGTTTTCTCCTCGTGGTAGATGTTGTAGTCGTTTGCGAACGGGGCCTACCCCGAGCGGCATTCCAGCCCGGGGAGGTCGATGTGAGCTTACAGCGGAGTTCCAGCCGTTAGCCTTGGCGATCAGAGCGGATTTCCAGCGGTGTTCGTTCTGCCGTATCGTCGCGGAACGCGCCTTTTTATACAGGCCGTGCTGCACAAGAGTTGGCCAGAGTGGGAAAAGATCGAGTGGTGGGAGACGCACGTGGTTGAACTAGCATAGCGGAAAATAGTATTTCGCTCTCTCTCTCTCTTCTTTCTTTCTCGTCGACTATTCTTACATCTAAAATGGTTGCTCACCGAACGGATAAACGTCGTATGCGAGAAGGAATCTCGCCCTATGCGAGTCGCGTATAACAAATTTTTGAAAACATGAAAACAATATATTCAGGAAACCACCACCTTTTTTCTTCTGGAACATATTTTTTAAAAGTTTCTTCTAATAAAAGAAAAAAAATCCATCGGCATCATGCGGGCTAAACCATTCTCGAGAGCTGGCAGATTTTTTTTTCCTAAAAATATAATTTTTGAAATTTTCTCGCAAACTATTTAAGATATTGCAAAATAACAAGACATTTATCATAGAACTTTTTTAGCAAGAACAACACTTAAAAAATATAATCGTTATAAAATTACAAGTTCTAAAAAATTAGCAAATAATTTAATGGTGTGTTTTTTGCGAAAATCTATTCTTAATTTTTTCATAGAAACCGCTTTATTTTTATTCATTTGAAACATTTTTTCAATTATCTCGCGGATTTTAAAAAATGACAATAAACGCTATTGTAATTAAGGAGAAAGTAGTAAATATATAATTAATTAATTAATTATAACTATATACTATAATAAGTAAATATGTACTTTACAATGCCATTCCTTAATTTGGTCAACAAACAAACTTTTTTTCATTTTTTTACAGTGCTTTTCTTGTTTCTGTACAAATAATTAATTAAAATAGAAGTTTTCTCAGCCGTGCATAAAAAAGAAAAAGATACAAAATATAAACAGAAATCATAAATCTAATTAGAAACTAAGTATTGACAGAGCTTCATATACTCTAAGGCTCGATGGGCTAGGTGGTGGTAACGAGTTTGAAGACGTTGATGAGGACTCAGGTGCTTGTCGTGATGAGAATGTTGGTGGCTTTCTAAAGATGGTTGAGAATCAGTGGATGTGATGTTGTCACCGGATGGATAAGGATAGTGTGGGTAAAAGTAGGTTGGATAATGATTTTGCATTGGAGGATTTGGATTCGATGAGGACGGATTAAATGTGGGGGGATTTGTTGTAGAAGAAGCGAGGGAAGCAGTTTGGAACGCATGATTGAAGACTGGATCAGTGGGTAAGAAAGAGTTAAAAACAGAAAGGTTGTATGGATGAGGATAGAAAGGATGTGGATATAAATTAGAGGCTTGCTGATAAGGGTGGTAATAATTTGGTGAAAAGGCTGCAGGAGAGGAATACGAAATAGGTTTTTTTTGCTGCTTTGCAAACAGCCTTCGCTGGTTTGGCTGGTTTTGCTGCCTGCTTATCAGAAAAATCTCCAAGAGATTCCTTATTTTCTTTATTTCTCGAGGCACTGCACATATTTACAATGCAGCGAGAAAATTGATACTTGTTAAAGCCGCTCTTGTCTATATGACGTTTCTTGACGAAATCTGAAAAACAAAAAACAAAACCTTTATTTACAATGTTCTGAACAGTGTTTTATTTTAAAAGTAACATCACTTAAACAACATATAATATTTATATTATAAAATAGAAAAATGGTCAAAATGGCGTACATTTGACAAAAAAAAACTAACAGGTCCATTTTTTTAAAATCCACCTTTTCAAAATATAAGTTCTCTTTTAAACATACTCAGTTTTATATTCTAAATAAGCTTTAATGATATACATTCTTAGAATTTAGATTTACTCGGTTTTTTATACTTTAAGCCTAAAAATGGATGAAATTATTATTTGTTCTGTTCTATTTTAATTCATTTTACTTCTAACTTTTCCTTGACATTTTCCTACGATGCTCAACGATTTCCCTACTACTGACTTAATATATATTATTTCCAAAGGATTTGCGAACGATAGAAAGAAAACTTGTCGAATATCGGGAATTCTGCGAGATCCTCAGATCAATAAAATTTAATTTTTTACTCACAATTTTGACATCATAGAACAATTTTCACGAGCTATCAGGTTTTCAAAGGGCACCTATCAGGAACTGGAGCAATCTTTCGGTCAGTTCCCGGGGCCTGTGGAGCCAATTAGCTTTTAGGTATGTTTTATCCTCCCTCTTGATCCAAATGCCTGAAACTTTCAGCACTTCCACCTAAAACAATAAAATGATAAATAAAAATAAATAAATAGTAAATAATATTTGTACGTTCTTAAGATCACTTACATTATATCCCAGTTTTTCTGGCATTTTATCCATACATGGAAAACGCTGGATTCTCTGAAACAATAAAACATTTTTTTAAATAAATATCAAAAGCTAGAGCAAGATATATATTAATTGTTTTCAGAGAGATAAATGGTGAAGCATCGACGTACCTTCGAAATCCTCTGCTTCTCTTTGTATAATTTTTTCAAGTATTTTAATGCATTTTCCTTATACTTGATAATATCCAACAACATTAGAAAGAAAAGTAATTCATTATTAATAAGAGTTTTACTAATAAATTTACTTTAATCATAGAAACATTTTCTTATGAAAAAAGAATATGGATCTTACCTTCTGCATTTTCAAACCACTCAGGTTCGATTATAGAATGTATACCAAACTAGGATCTCAGTTAAGGCGATAAAATTATCAGAAAAAACAACTCTGCACCTGCGAAGAGTGTAAGCTAATTAGCAACGAATATCATATCTTTATTTTATTTAATGCGTTTCAAAAAGAAAGAGAAATGTTTTTTGTATTTATTACAGTATTACAGTATTATATTATAATTTAATTTAGTACAGATTTAATGTCTACTGAAAAATAGTTTATTTTGTCACTACAGTGTTAAAACGTATTGGAGAATTGTAATATCTAAATTATAGACTAAGCTAAAACGCTGGAACTCCTTTATATGGATTTTTTAAAAAGCCTATAATAGATAAATAAATTAAATTAAATAATCTGATAAGGAAACCGGTTTGAATTTAAAATAGCACTATACAAATGTTTGATAAATTGCCTGCAAGAAGTCGAAGTAAAAACTTCCTGTTTTAAATATATTTTATGCTGGGCAACAATGTTTCGGCAGATACCTTAACTGAGCAGATTTTTATATTTTATATTTATTTTTATTTAATTTTTTAATGTCTTAAGTATTTGTAAATACAAATTATTTTAATTAATAACTTTACATTCTCTTATAATTTTCACAAAAAAGTTAATTTATAAAACCTAGTTTTTATCATTTCTCATATTTTACAAATTCAAAAAAAGCTTAGAAATGAATAATTAAGTATTACAGCTTCAGAGAAATGACAGAATAATATTCTAGCGCCAGGAATCGGAAATGTGAATACGAACCCATGCGAATACGAACTTAAGGCAAATCATGGAGGGTTAGAAAAATTAATTTTAAAAATTTTATTTTGAAATATTAACATGAAGGTTTTAAATTGTATTGCGGTCAGTAACCTCAAAATGAAGTTTTTTTTTAATGTTTAAAAATTAATTTAAAACCCAGTTCAAATGTTAAAGCTTATGATAAATAAAGTTCTAAACATCTAAAAAAGACGATATACACGAAAAAAAAGAATTTAAAAGATTATAAATATTAATAGTTATTGCAAAATGTTCTTAAGAAATTTAAAAGAAGATCGATAATGTACTTACCTCGCGCAACGCGCTTGGTCTTTGTATATTCCCCACACTTATGCACAGACTTTTTGAAACTGAAGGTCAAAACATTGACAAAAGTAATTTCGTGATTGTGAATTCTCTTTTGTTAAAGCTCCTTTGGCTTTAAACAAAAATAAGTTTATCCAGGGACCGTTATCAGGGTCGTAATCCAGGGAATTAGCCGGATCACAGGTTCACTCCGTTTCCTACCCTCACACAGTGGGGCGAAATGAAAAAACGATGTTCAAAATAACCTGTAGGTCCCAATTCTTAATCGATTTTCAATTAA
>JAAAKG020082752.1:0-16721 GCA_010014905.2 Druon quercuslanigerum | reverse complement strand
GCTTTCATATGACTGTTTTTTTGTTGCACTACGATTTTTTTTGGCTGAGCTGTATAGCTTCAAAGGCAGATGCCTATTATTTTCTCGCCGATAGTAAATTTATCGAATATGCACAACACGCGATATGTCTTAAAGAACCAAAGGTATCTCTAACTGCTTTTTTGATATTTGATGCATTATCGGTTACAACAACAACTATTTTTTCGTCAGCGATGTTCCAGGCCTTTAGAATTGTCCTCACCCATCTACCTATGACCTCCGAGGTGTGTCGCCCCGTTATTTCCGTTACACCAATCGTGGTGGATTGCAATTCTCCTTCAAATTCGTAATTAACGGTCATACCCAAATAGCTAACAGTGCTGTGCACATCGGTCCACAAATCCGCCGTTACAGAGAAATAATCAACTTTCTCTAATTTTCGTTTTTCACATGCCGATAAGTACTCATATTTCTCCTCTATTTGTCTCGTAATTGACATTCTTCCAGGCACAGTATATAGTGGAACAGCAGTATTTATCAGGTTTCTGAATCCTTCATTATCGACTGTTTGGAAAGGCAAAATGTCCTTGACAATAAAAAAAAAATGGAATTAGTGATTTCTCCAGCTTTTTCCCTTCACCTATAAAGATAAATATCATACATTTCAGTTTACAGGTTCAGTAAAGTTTAAAGGAGAAGTCAAAAAGGGTCTCAGAAATCTCAGAAACACACATGTATTGTTCAAATTGATTTGTATCGATGAAAGGTGAGGTTATGTTCGACAACTTGGAAAAGTAAATGGAATGGAAAGTGTCAAGTTTATTTCCACAAGCATGAACAAATATACAAACTTTTTGTACTGTTTCTGGGCTAACATCAATTCCAAATCAGCCACCAGTAATATTTAAATTAGAACTTGAAAAACGTAGGAGGCCATCAGAAGATAGTATGAAAATGCTGCGAGGAAAAGGGAAGACATTCAATGCAATTGCGTGATATAAAATTAAAACAATACCATGACATATTAAAGTATCGTCGTTCCGATAAAACAAAAATACGTATGCAATAAATGCGTACAATTTAAAGCGAAACAATTTGCTCATTCTGTATTAGTTAAAATCTTGAGTCCATACAAGAGTGCACGAGCCGGCAAAGTATTATGGCATGCCGCACCGCTGCACTTCACTCAGGCCATGCCACCAGCTAACAGAAAGGAGCTGTTTCATTTTTCATTGTTTTCATTTTCTGTTTTCATTTTCGGTAGCAGAAAGACCGATTAAAAGACTTCATCGTTCCCGTTTTAAACTTTTATTTATGTATCTTAATCTGAGTCAGGGATTTTAATGTGAAACCTAATTATAGTTTAGACTGTGTAAACTGTAAACTAGATACGGTTTGATTTGGTGTCACGTTTTTAAAAAAATTTGATGGGTAAAAACAAAGAGCTAAAGAATTCCAAAAGGTAAAAAAATAATTTATTTGATTCATACGGTAAAGAATAGATTCAAAAATTGATTTTTTGGTCGACAAAAATCGATCTTTTCAAGAATCGAAGCGAAATCGAACACAAGGACAAAGTTCACAAGGATACGAATGAGGATTTAGTGCCATGGAAGATATAATAACATCGATTTGCAAAAGTAAAGTTTGGTCAATGTTCGCAGGACGAGTAGTACTATAGCGTGAAAGACCAGGGTAAAGGGCCTTGGTTTTTTCTAGTTGTCCTGTGAACATTGACTGCCCCAAGTAAAGATGTGTGTAAGCCTTTGAGTGATGTAAGATAGTTTTTTCGAAACCACCATGTGTAAAAGGTACGTGATTTGATTATAAGCGCACAAAAATCTAGCAATAAAAATGTGAAAAAAGTGATTAATTTATGAAATATTTTTCCGATGAATCTTGGAGAATATTGGACTAAGTTAATCATTCTGTGGATGAAATCGACACGGAGATAATGTACATGGAAAAATATATATTAAATCTAAGCTTTGACCACAGAAACAGGCATATAAAAAAGCGCAAAAGAGTACTTTTTCTGATCTGCAGGTGAAGCCATCATCTAAAAAAGGCATGAAAGGCGCAAATGATGAGGAAAATTCGATCTTCACGGCAGATCAGAATAACGCTTTTTCTGATTCCTAAGATCTTAATCCTGAAATAGAAACAGGAACACCCAAAACTGAAGATTCAGTATATGAAGCAGTTTCGGACGAGTCGTTTCACTTTTACGTTTCCGAAAATTAAAACCAAACTTTGGAATATAAACTTTAGTTACAGATGATCTGTGGACGTGCTGCAGGATCAGAAAAAGTAATATATTATGAAGAACAGAAGAAATTTTCTTAAGGGTCTGAAGATATTCTCACAGGAACTAAAGGGTTACATGCACGTCTTAACAAGCAAAAATGTGTGTATTTAAAAAAGGAAAGTTGATACCATTTTTATATGAAGATGCTTTTCTTCGTAATTATCATGGTTCTTTAAAATTTGATAAGTAGGAAGTAGAACAATCAAAATTTGTGTTTACCGGTTTATCAACGCGTTAGATAGTTTAAAGCGTTGGCTGTTTAAATGTTCTTCCGCGCTTGAAACCAAATCCAGACATGTAGATCATAAAAAATGCTGCGTGTGAAGACAAGAAAGAGTATTTATGTATCATATTATTCATTTATACATAAAATTTATATCCCGAAGAATGGGAGGGCGGAAATCCCTTGGACACCTATAGTAAAACGAAGGCTATGTAACCTAAGCTTCACGTTTGCGAACTGTGCGTTATCATTCAGCTTTGCCGAACAGTTACGTGTTGAACTTACTTGTGTGCGGTTAGGACTTTAAACTAAAAATTATAATTTATTAGTTTAAACGATTATTGTGACTTTAAATCAAATAATAAGATGAATCATGTCTAGCCCTGATTCTGAACTATTCGATCTTATGGAAGTGTTCTCCGACTCTCAATATCAGCCTTTTCAAATCTGGCGCGTCTACCATAAACTCCATTACACATTAATTATTGTTTATTCCTAGTTTAAACCTAGTTTTCGCCGCTAATGGTTTCAACCATTCAACGACGGGTAAGGAATCCTCTCTTTCGACGTATCGGCGAGCTGCTCTACTAGAAAATTATAGATTGCAGCGCCTAGGACGTAACAGACATTATGGAATCCACACGCTCAATTACTACTTTCTACTACTTTCTCGTAGGTATATCTTTTTTTATTCGTTTACACGCAATCGCAACTAACTGTCGACCTAACAAATGCATATATCTGTCTTGAATGTATTTTCGATACAAATATACCTATATAATAACTATATGTATTAATATTTTATAACGTATTCTATAAAATATCTTGTGTTTGTAGCAGGTTTTTCTGGAAAAATGCATAACGATTTTCTTCCACCTTCGAAACTTTCTAGAGCATCATATTACATAAGAAGCACAGAGAAAACAACTCTTCTAATAGTGTACTCATAATCTACGTCCAGTTTGTACGGATTTAAAATAAAACACAAAAAACTAAATTTTTATATATTTTATTTAAAACATACGTAGAACGTATATTGCTTAATCTTAAGCTTCGACAATTTTTATGGTACATTACATTACCTATATATGAGGCATTGAATATCATGGTGCTGAAAGTATTTTTCCAAATGCTTAGAATATTCGCCACACTATCTTTTATTGCTTTCTCGAAGCCCTGTGTAAGAAAAACGAAGTATGTCTCATAATTTGATGCATCAAAAATATGACCCTCAGCGACCTTCAAAATTAACTCTTAAGCAAGTTTAATTTCATGTCTCAACGTCTAGAAACGTCTAGACTTAGCATGTACAAAAACAGTAAATGACGGTGCAGAAATCTATGCGTGATATTTCTGCCTGTCGAAATAGCTTATTGAATATGGTAAGCTTGCCTGTAAGATTTTCATCCGAATTCGGATCACAAACAATATTACTTTTGGGTTTCGATTTTTGTAAACCGAATTCACAATGAAGAATTGCCGCCTACACGTGACTTACGCGTATAAATTTAAAATTCTTTGAGACTGGATGTCGAAAGCCTATGGGAGATTCCTTGGCTTCAATGGCAGTCATTTCGTCAACCTGTCCGTTGTACATGTTTATTTTGGCTCGTTTTTTACTTGTAAATTTTGTTGTGTATATTCCACGCAGAAGGTTCTTCTTCTCAAATATTGCCACGACGTCACCAGTGGTTGATGTTAATACACGCCTTTCTTCGGATGTCATGGGCACAAAGTCCTGACTTCCCACTTTCAATGACAATGGTATATGGACAGGAAAAGTGTAATGGCTAATTACGAATTGCTTGTGCGGATTTGTGTTGGGAATAAGGCGGGTAAATGTTAATTCTTCCGGTACATATCCCGGTTTGAGAGAAGGAGGTCTGGCAAGAGGAGACCTAGACCTGGCATGAAGTGAAATCTCAACAGAAGAAGAAGATATTGGCCTGGTACGAGAAGAAGGCTCGTCAGAAGAAGGAGACCTGGACTTGGCATGATGAGAAGGCTCGGAAAGATAATGCTTTCTGTCATGAGAATAAGAGGGTTTGCAGCGAGGAGCATAAGGAAGAGGGTCGCCATTAGGTAAGCATTCAAACTGTGAACTCCAGTCTGCAAAAAGAAACAGAAGATTGATTTTTTATTAAAGTAAACAGTCATATGTTCCAAAATAGCCTTCTACTCGCCCTCGATATATAATGTACTACTTGTCGCTAGAAACCACCCTAACTATGCCAAACTCCGTGAAAGGCACTTAGCTTTAAAAATTCCAAAGCATAGAACATGCCCTAGAATACGCAGCACAGGTACATAACCCAAGTTCGTTCTTCGTCCATTGAATCACCCAAAATAAGTAAAATGAAACTGGGATGGCTAGCATGTTAGTCGCAGACACCTTCTTCAACGCCGACAGATTTGGGTATCAAATCTGTCGAAGATTTTTCTATCTGCTTTGGACAGACTCCTTCACCGATTTTACGCCCTGCATGGGTTGCAAAACCCTTTCAATCGGATGATATTATCACCATTTTCTTTCAACAGCAGTATTTTCAAGATCCTGAATACCTCCGTGGATTTTTGACGGAAACAGGGAGGTCGCCCAAGAGTCGCGATGGGTCACCCGGAAACAGTTGATTCTCCCTGACCCATCCCTCCCTCTTCTGTATTCTCCTCCTTGCATCAGATAATAGAGTTCTTAAGGCACTTTATCAGAATGTCTAATCGCGTCTGAATTTTGTGGCCGCGCGTTTGAATATTTTTGTCTAATTTTTTGCATAGCTCATCTAAATAACTGTGTCTCGGAGCAAGCAGAGCCGTTTTTCGATCAAATGTTTATATTTTGTGTAATAATAAAAAAGGAGAGAACATTAGAGAAAAACCGCAGTGACACTCAGTTATAGCTGTGCAAACATGTCCGCTGCGAGCCTGTTCACCCTCGTCAAGCTCCAGTCGGCAGAATCCCCGGAGGGAGAATAATTGTCCGGAACGAATGAACCCAGACATTGTTATCAGATTTCAGCCACTTAGAAAAACTCACATTTCAAATCATTAATTAATTCAAGTTCAATTAACAGAATTAATTAATTGATAGAATTGCAAGAAATGGAAAAAATATTAATGAAAAACGGCTAATATTTACAATAATAATGTGAATTTTTACATTCTGTTCATTGTTGTGATATAACTGTCTGTTAGAAAAACTGTCATTAGGAAATCGTGGACTAACTTATTTTTCATGAGCAGAATCAATTTATAATATAATTACAAAAAAATGAATAAAAGATTAACGGAAACTGGTTATCGTGTGCAATTAACGAATGGACAAAGCACTTTTTTAAAGGTATTTAACAATTAAGTACTCGGTTCCGAATTTTTTGGCCGCGAGATTGAATCATTTTTGGTTAATTTCTTGCATACGTAATCTACATATTCATATCTTTAAGCACACAGAGCCAAACTACTGTTCTTTTCTTTTTGATTATTAGATAAAATATAAACCTTTTATCGAATAACACCGCCTGCTGGCTTCCAGATATGATTATATAGATTAATTAATTCTGTTAATTGGAAATAAATTAATCAATGCTTTCATAATATCAGTTTTTATAACTGGCCGAAATCTGATAACAGTACCCGGTTTCATTCGTTCCGGATAATTCATCTCCCTTCGAGGAGTATGCCCCACCTAGAAAATCCATACTTACATTTTTGTGGTAAGATTATTCATCATCTTAGGTTGTCACATGTGGAGTCGCTATCACAAAGTATAAAAGGTGGATTACAAGTTTACGAATTTACCGATTTTTTATTAAAACCAAAATTTAAAACGCAAATGCTCCGCACTTGTACTTCTTCTTTCTTAATTTGGTAAGAAACGTTTATTAATTGTGCGTATATTTCATATCAGTATCAGACTTTTTCTAAATTTTCAAACGTTGTTTAATTGTTATTAATTTTTTGGATATTTGGAGAATTGTAAAAATTATTTGTAAAATTTGAGGAAAGTATTCTCATATTTCTCATATTTAATCTTAACTAATTTTAGAAGAGAACTAAGTGCGAACATTAGAAAATAACATTTCAGGTATTCCTTTCTGTTCAGGTAAAAGTTGCAATTATTGTTTATTTCTAATGTTGTAGGGCTGATTTTATTCCTTGAAAGATTCTCTAAAAAATACTTTGATACGATTTTATCTTAAAAGTGTATTAGGATATTTGTGCAAAATCTTTTGAGGAATAAAATGAGCCCTGTAAGATTATAATGAAATAAGAATTGCAGCCCTTACCTAAAGAGAAAGCAAAGACATAAAACTCTAAAATATTTTTACATTTCTATTAAAAACTATTATTAAATATAAAATTTGAACCTAAAATGTTTCTCTTTGGTTCGCCTCCAATTCTCTTCCAAAATTATTTAAAATTAGCACTGAGAATATATTCTTCGGTTTTATAAATCATTTTTAGCAATGGCCGTTTTTGAACTTAAGGTAACTAGTAAGCATCCTTAATCTCATTATCATTTCTGCAAAAGAGTAAAAAAATGTAAACTCAATTCTATTTAATGTCTTAAGGGACCTCAAAAAATGACGATAATTTAATTCACTTCGTTTTTTCCAAAGAATACGAAAGTCGGCTATATTCTTAATTTTATATTTTAAATTTGACTGTATTTAAAGTCATTTTGATTTTCAATGGTTTTCATTGATTTTTGATTGTTCTAATTCAGTAAAATTTTCTCTTCATTCTAACATTAGTGCATTTTAAGAAAGCGACAATGTGATCAAAGATTAAATATAATTTATCACAATCATGTACAAACAAATTTTAAAGTGAATACAAACTAACTCTAAAGGATAATTCACTATTAAGAAATTCTATCAATGAATTTTACATAATTAAAGCTTGCATTTCGGTATTATCTTCTTAAAACTTTGAGAAAATGCTTTGATATTGTATTTATTCAATACTAAATTTTAAAAATAGTAATAGTTTCTTTTCAACCTGGTAGGCAAGTTCAGTGAAAAAGAAACGATATAGAAGTCAAACACTTGAAGGATGTAATGATTTATTTTAGGCTGCGAGTAACTAAAATTTTTGGTTAGCCGGTTAAAGACACTCTTGAAGAAAAACATAATTTGATTGTGGACACAGATAATCAAGTTTTTTCAGAAGAAACTAGATCTCTTCGTAGCCTAGATGGTCCTCAGCCTGATAGAGAATGTTCGAATCAAATCATTTAAAAACTGCTTCTTCACGAGCGACTTATGGCAGTGTGAACGTTCAAAATGACCTAATAAATTGCTGTGGTGAGAAAATTAAAAACATAATTGTGGATAGGGTTCAATCATCCGGCCTGTACTCAATTTTATTTGATGAGACAACTGACATAAGTCATAAATCGCAAATGAGTCTCATTTTGAGATATACCCATGACTCACGAGAAATAAGAGAAGATTTCATGATCTTCATCGATGCATTTCATGATGGCAGAGCTGCTACAACTAATTGGAATGAAGAATCTATTTCCGATAAAGAAGATGCTCAAATAACAAAAAAGGCATTAGCTAAAAGTGGAAAGGAGTATTATTTAACAAGAAAGGCTCTTGGAAAAATAGTCTTAAGATAATTGAAAAAATGGAATCTAATCATGGACCACTGCATTAAAAATTGGAACAGATGGTTGTTCGGTAATGCTATCCCAGCAAAAGGGAGCTGTAGCTGAGATACAAAAAGAATGTACCAACGAACTAAAATATCCGTGCAAAAACCATAATTTGGGTGTATCTCCGTCCAAGTCTTCACAAGTTACACCAGCGAGATACAGCATATGCGTCATAAAAGAAGTTTCTTTGTTTAAAACATCACAGAAGCGTAATGGTGTCCTGATACTTCATCTTGAACATCAACTATCGGGATTGTGTGAGACCAGGTGGGTGGGCAGACATGATGGAGTCATCCAGTGACACCATTCAACTCTTAAGGAACGTCGCATAAATGGCGAGGACTAGTTTCACCGCGGAATATGGGTACGTGTGACCACACTTGCTAGTCATTTACATTTGGAAATAAAGCCATCTCGACGTAGTGGCCGACAGACGCATCGTGCAAATTATGAAACAAAAACGCGGAGAGGATTACTACCGACTCTCTATTTTTATTCCTCTGCTGGATAATGTGCTCGCAGAATTAAACTCATGATTTAATTCCGATACATTCGATTCTGTTTACCTGCCCTTAGTCTACTGCAGAATTAATATATTTTGTGGAAGAAATAGTGGGTGTCGTCAGTCAACTATTCCTGACAATGCCATTGAAGTTTTAGAAAAGTGTGATAAGGATGTCTTTCCAGTAATACACAAACTTCTTCAGATATTTGCAACAATACCAATAAGCAACGCTACCGCAGAAATGACATTTTTCTACGCTTCGCAGACTAAAGAGTTGGCTTAGATCTCGCCAGGGACAAGATCGTCTAATAGGTTTGCCTCTTTTAACTGTACGTAGAGAAGTTCAATTAAAAGTAGAAAATGTCATTACGCGCTTCAGCAAGGGTGCTAGCAGACGTATACAATTCCATGTTTAAAATAAGATCTTTCTGCACAAAGATTGATAGAATCTTACACATAATTTAATAATACATGTTGACTAAATTTGTAACTCTACCATTGCCGACCCGATCCCGTCATTTCAACCTTATTTCGGGATATGAATGAGTGGAAACTGGTCCCAAGTGACGATGAACGCGACTCAGGCACTGAAAAAACGTATATAAGGATTGCCTCAGATTTTTTTGGACCGGGGTGTTGTACAGATGATGCCGAATATGTACTTAAATGCGAAATTTGCCAAGCCCCTAGGATTCATGGCTCAGCACACCGTAGAACAGAACTAGATTGTCGTGGCCGCAGATATCATGAGACCATTTCCCCCAAGTAAGTCAGGATTTAAATATATACTCGTACTACAGTGTGTTCCTTTACGATTGGCTACCGGTAAAAAAAGGCAATTTTTTGCAACCAGATATTGAACAAAAAATATCCTCCATATTTTGCTATTATAAGTACCAAAAATACGTTTCGTGCTATTCTTAGAATAACAGAGCGATTTTTGCGCGCAGAATCGATCTTTTCCCCTAAAAAAGGCGCTGGAAAAATGCATTTCTTTACCTAAAATTGCCAAAAAACAGTAAAAATATTTTTTTTTACTTTTTTAAATGGTTGGATTGTGTGGCACGACCCTTAAAACATATTAAAAAATTTGTCCTAAGGAAAATGTACAGCGACATCATCCAAATCTAGGACCTCAAACTTGCTTTAAAATTTTTTGTTATTCAGGCATTAACGGGTTAAAGGTATTTCACAGAATTTTAATGCATTTAAGAAGATAAAAAAAATGTACCTAAAATTATATAGATATTATAATTACCAATAAAACGAAGGATGGCTGCCAGGAATAAGACGAGATTATAATCATTTCTCATCTTATCTGATTAGAGGGAATATTTATTAATGTTTTGATGAAGAATTTTATTCACAATCTCACTAATATGTGTCCTAGTGCTCCATGAGTATATATAATGCAAGTATCCTATAGATTATAGTCGTTATCTCAGAAATTATAGGCATCTAGCTCGCTCTTGTGAGATATTTACATTTAATTAAAACTTTTATCGCAATTCACATATATTCTTTTACGCATTAGAAAAACAAGATGTTCATGGTATACTCTTTAGCTGGGTCGCCCAGCAAGTTAATTTAATTTACAAATAATAACATATCTTTTACGAAATGTGTCACTTTCTCGCTAACTCCTCTCTATTTCCTATAAGATGATAAAAAAGGAAGGAGTATCAAAGTATTTAGAAGTATTTAGAAACTTCGCCGCTAAGTGTAATAAAACTGTTATCACCATTTATATATCATTTTACGTTTGAGGAAAAAAGGTGTTTACACTACTAAAAATGGGCTGTGACCCCCCAGAAAGCTAAGCTAATTTAAATTTAACTTAAAATTTAATATATCACATCACTCATGTGTTATGATTTTTTTATAAACAATCGTTTGGTAAAAAAATAATGAAATAAATCAAATTTTAAAATCTCCCTTTTTTTCAATGCTTTATTTATGTGAAGCAGATTTAGTTGATAGCACTCTGTGCGAACTTCGTACATACATTTTAATTTACCCTTGAATTTATATGACAAAAACGTTTTCTGTTGTCAATATCCTGATTTTTTACACGTTTCTAGAAAAGTTTAAAAAATATTACACATGTTTTTGTGTTGAGACATAAATATTTTCAGTTAAAGTATTAACTATTAAATTTTTTGTTGAAAATTCAACTGTTTGTTCTAAAAATAACTTTTTTGTTAAAAATTCATATATTCAGGTCGAAAGGTAAACTTCTTTATAGAAAAATTCGCCTTTTCGTATAAAAACTCAACAGTTGCGTCAAAAATTCTTCTTGTTTTGTACAAAAATCAACCTTATGGGCTTACAATTGAACTATGTGGATTAAAGTAAACGCATTAATTGACTAAAAAAGTTTCTATGCTGGAAATCCAACTCTTGTTGAAAACTTATTTTTGGATTTTAAAATTCGTCTCGTTTGGCATAAATTTTATCTTTTAAGGTTAAAAATGCAACTATTTTGTTGAAAATTCATTTATTTTTGCTCCGTGAACTGTTTCTAATTAAAAACAAAAATATTTTCTGGGTTAAAATGTAAACTATTACACTATCTGTTAACAATTAATATTTTTTGATCAAAGGTTTAACAACTAGGATGAAAGTCGAACTACTTCATTAATTCATAAGTAACAGTAAGATTTTATCAAATTCTCTCTCTCCCTAAACGGTTTTACGTAATTATGTTGGGTAACACAAAATTATTTGAGCCAAGTGCTCTAACAATATTATAAAATAAGCTAGGGCCTTCTATGAAGGTAGCATGACACGTGCCATTTTCAACCAAGAAATATGACTACATTCTCGATAGATTGTATGAGGGCCAGTAGAGAATTATCCAACGAAGAATTTCATGTTTCAGACATATGGGTTGGACACCCCTAAACCCACCCACACGAGTACCTTAAAACTACCCTTAAAACCATAAAAAGATATCATTTAGTCAGTGAACTAAAAAAGCCGTTTTAACAAATAAAATTTAAACTTACTTAAACTAAAATGCTGATTTAGTCGATTTTTATCGATTTCTTCTATATTTTTGGAAAAATTGATTGAATTAAAAAATTTAAACATCTGGAAAGGTTAAAATTTAATACATTTTGGAAATCTGAACAATTTTGAACTATAAACTGTTATTAATATTTTGCGTCGTTTTCAAGAAAAATAAGATTTTTGTTAAAAATGAATCGATCTTTTCTCATACAAGCGCGTAGTATTATTCTTTTGTTTTTTGGTTCAAAATAACTAGTTGGGCATCCCCACAGTGACGTTTAAACAGAAACTATACTTATAAGTATCCAGTGTCTCCAGAACGTGGGATTCTTCGGCCCCCACCACTCTTCCGTGTGGGAGAAACACATTCAAACGCAGTGTGTCGGTGAGTCTGCTCTGCTACATGCTGCGTAGGCCAGCCTCCGGCTAACGGGCTATTAGAAACTTTCAAGTAAACTGACTTTTGCATGGTGTGAAGAGAATGAATGAAAGTTCATGCGTAAACTTTTAATGATTTTTTTGTAATGAATTGTGAGAGAAAATTGGATAAAGATTACATGACATCTTTTAATATTTCCTAACATTTTTAAAAAGTAACTGAAACATTTTCAAGCAAAGTTTTGCAATTTTCCCATATTACGTAATTTTAGAAAAATTGAGGAACATAATTCTTATTGAGCCTTTATCCGCAATTCAGTTACTCAATTTTTAATTTAAAATTTGTAATTAATTGTTTTAATTGCAAACTAAAGTATAAACTAAAATTTTCAGTTAAAAAATTGTATTATTTTAAAGTCATTTTTGTTGTTGAAAGTTGAACTATATTGTCGAAAATTCGTTTTTATTTGTTAAAAATGAATTGTTTGCTAAGCATATGACTAAGATATGCGCACAAAATTTTTAACATTTTATACTAGAAATCTTGTCTTTTTATAGTTTATTGTATTTATTTTTATATTTATGTTACACTACCGTCGGAAATTATGAGATCGATTGACGCAAGCACTATTAAAAATCACTGCTGGCTTTAAACCACGATAACTCAACGGAAAAAGATGACAGGGCATTTAAAAAAAACAGTTAGAAAGCCTATAAAATTCCACGTCTAGTATTGTTAAACAGATTTTTTTTGATCTCCTGAAAAGAATACAGCGCGTGATAAGTTTTTAAAAAAATTCTAGATTTTATAAAATTTTGTATCTCGATTTCAACTTTTAGCATGACTTAGGAAAATGGCTTCCTGGTGAATTGGAAATCCACTTCCAGACTGTAGTTGGAGAGAAGTCCATGCTTGGAGTAGCAACTTTTGCTACTTCAATATTTTTTCCTCCTTGATCATTCAAATTAATGGAAACGTCAGTGTCATCAACTTCCCCAGACGGAGTATCTGCAGGAATTCCATCCCCATTTTTTCCTGGGATCAACACTGAAGGAACTATTTTTCTTTCAAACAAATTACGCGGGCCACAAAAATAATCCTTCATCCGAAAATGTAAATGAAACGCACGATAACCGCTTTCATACACATCCTTATATGTTAGGTTCGTCAGGAGCAGTTTAGATACCGCTTCTAACCACTTCAAATCTTGTTTTTCGTCCTTGATTTTTAACAGCAAAAATAACAATTTTTAACAGCAACAATATATTAATCAAAAAATTTTCATTTTAAATCAAAAGCTCTTGAATTGAACCAAAAAGACGAATTTCCAAAGGAATAGTTGACTCCTTTAAACCAACACAGATAAATTTTCAATTTGTTTCATTTTTAATTTTAAAAATATGAATGTCCAAACTAGAAGATTACTTTTTTACCAAAAAGATGAATTCTCAACAAAATACATAAATTTTTAACCGAATTCTACTAGAGAAGTCGAATTTTGAAGAAAATAAATACATTTTTAACTAAATAGTAAATGTTCAACCATAAAGATAAATATTTAATAAAGAAAATAAATTATTCAATCAGAGTTAAACTTTTTCTTATATAATTTTCAGTTGTTCTTCGTCGAAAGCTGCATCAACGAATTCGCAGAGTTCCAAATCCGAGGCCACAGCGTACATCAACAACCCAAATTACAGCAACTTCTCATGAACTACCTTCGAGTCCGGAATCACCTGATTATCAAGTTGCACGAACTCGAGATTCTCAAGAAATCCTGCAAGGATATCGAGAAGCTACTCTGGTGTTTCTTAAAAGCCTCAACCACCGAATATGGTGAATGTCAAGCTCAAACTTATTATTAAAAAAAAAATTACCTCTGGGTAATGAAAAAAATCACATATTTCGATCACCGAGGCTCTTCAAGAGTGCGAGGCGGGAATCGAACCCGCAAGCCGACAAAGTGGGTCCAAAGCCTGCGCTTTAGCCCCCACGACCATCGTCCCACTAACTAACTTAAGTTTACAACTCTGTTTTATAAAGTAGTCGAGAATTCATGGAGATTACTGTGCCTCAAGGTTGAGCTCAAAAATGCATTGAAACTTGTGCAGATATTTCCTTCTGTTGGAAAGTCCCAAAAGATCTATACAATAGTACAAATTTACAGTATTGTGAATACGAAATATTAAAATAGTGCTAAGGGTTTACAGCCTCTTTCAACAAAAAACGTTAGAATTTGTTCAGATTCTGAACAGATATAGAACATGTAGAGGTGAACACATGTCGAAAATTAGTTGTTTTCATGTTTTAAGATTTTTTATAAATATTTGGAAAATTTTGTAGAAATTGTTGATGCAAGTTGTTGGCTTTAGGGCTAGTAGAGCTAAAAATATAGCATTTAGTCAGTAAATTAAAAAAAACCATTTTAAAAAATAAAATTTAAACTTCCTTAAACTAAAATGCTGTTTTAGTCGATTTTTATCGATTTCTTCTATTATTATTCTTTTCTTTTTCGGCTCAAAATAGCTAGTTGGGCATCCCTACAGTCACGTGTAAACAGAAACTATATGTGTAAGTAACCTAGAATTACTTGTTTATTCCGATTCTCTTCCGCGCTGCGTTCTTCTGTTCGACCTCAGGATATCGCGGCAATCCTTGGCTGCACTCTGGAATCAAAAAATAGAATTAATTACATTTATTATAAAAGAATCTATGCGAAAAAGTGTACACTTTTCGAAAAACTGTTAGGGTGTCTAAAATTATACAAAATAACAAATTAACACTATAAAAAATCTAATTTTTTTTTCTTATTTTCTGGACAATCTAGTCTAGTAATTTAATATTACTAAAGTAACAAAAACTAAACATTGACAATTTTATTTCGTAATTCTAATTTTGCCGTAAAAATTCCAATTTTAGAGTGAAGTTTCTAATATAATGTAGGGTTTCGAGTTTAAGGGTTCCAAGGGGCTCAAAAAAGGTAAAGGATATTGACCGCAAACGTTGCAAAAGTATAGACGTTCTAGTCTGGGTCTGGCCAACGCTAGAAGATTATTCCACTAGGGATGATTTATATTACTTACATTCCTGTCTATGCCTCCTCATTCTGAAGTGGAGCAGCTGGCGGAAACGTCGAAAGCGTTTGGTACGGATAAGGCCAGGGCATGGGGAAGTTCTGTACTCTGTATGGTATACGCTACAGAGGGTATTGTTGCGGCATTTGTGGCATGAAGCGAGGAGGCGGCTGTTGTGTCATCTCCGGTTAAGGCATTTCTGGGAGTGGCATCGTTCTTCCCAGAGGCATGTGGTTCGGTAGCCTGCTAAATTGAGGCATTGGAGGATGTACCATCGACGGATGAGGCATCTGCTGAAGACGCAGTACATAATGCTGATCGTACATCGTCCAGGACGATGCCGATGCAGCGTACATACCACTCATCCGCTGATGCCTTTCTTGCTCCTCCACGAGGTGCCTTTTGCGAAGGGCTACCTCCACCTCTCTCCTCTCAACCAGTTCAATTATTTCCCTCTCCTCCACCGCTACATCGTTTTGTGGCACTTCGTCCACTGTGCCCTGCGTCACCTCATTATGGGGAGCAACAGGTGGATCTGCAGGGCGCGCAGCTCCACCACCTCCCCTATTAACCAATTTTAGGCCTCCGCGACCCCGTCTATTTCCTGAAAAATTAAAACAGTTAAACATCTCAAAGTTGTTAACTTCACCTCATAAAGCACGAAACAATTCAAAAAGTCAGTCTTTGTAAATTATTTTAATAACTAATGAACATACTTTTAGAATATTTCCCCTTGATTCTGCTCTATGGTTAAATATGGTACAAAAAACCGTCATGAAAATTCAAATAAAAACGTAAGTTCCTTTACTACTCATACACTCCTAAATTATAAACTTAGTAATTCAATGAATCTTAATTTATTTAAATTTTACAATATTTTCTGACGATTCAAATACTTTGAAATATAATTAAATACTTATATCGCCTCCTTTGATTTCCACTTGTTACTTATTTTGCATAAGGCTATTCGTAGTACTCGGAAAGACGAACAATTTATCTTGACGACTTTTCTGTAAAAAAAGAAAATTAGAAGAAATCAGAGAAGAAAAACATTGCTAACAACCGCATTAAAACTAAACAAATTAAATATTTGGACAAATGACTTAAAGCTATCAAAAAACAAAGAAACGAAAAGCCATATGCGGCACAATATATATATTTTATATTCCTTTTTTTTATTTTTTAAATACATTTTATAATAAGGCCTCATTTTAAAGCTGCGTCTCTTTAATACAAAATAACGTATGCATCTTTACAAAAATCAAGATGGCGGCATCAATATGGCAGCCAAAAACTATAAAAATTTGAGTAAATCACCATAAGCTTTAAGCAATTCAAAGATAGCTACCGGAAGTAGTTATCAAGTATCTACACTAGGGTGGTTCAAAAACACTTTTTTTTCTAGAGAGTCTCGATCCCCCCAATTCGATTCTAAATCCGAAAAAAAGAAATGACGTATTTTTTTTTATTTTTTATTTTTTGATTAAAACACGTGCCCGTATTGACCTGAAGTTTCCCATGTAAATTGCATGGGAAAAAATCACTTTTTGGAGTTTTTGGAATAATTTTTCAGGGTTTAGGA
>JAAAKG020082741.1:0-15101 GCA_010014905.2 Druon quercuslanigerum | reverse complement strand
CATAAAAAGTTTACTTTTTGTATAAAATTTATATTTTGTTGATTAAAAATTAACTGAAATATTTTCTGGCATAAAAAGTCAACTATTTAAAAAAAAATTATGAAAAATTCATCTATTGTAACAGAAATGTCATCTTCCGTGTATAAAAATGCAGCTGGTTACATAAAAATTCTACTGGTTTGTTGTAAAGTTATTTATTTCATAAAAAGTTTACTTTTTGTATAAAATTTATATTTTGTTGATTAAAAATTAACTGAAATATTTTCTGGCATAAAAATTCAACTATTTAAAAAAAAATATGAAAAATTCATCTATTTTAAGAAAAATTTTATATCTCTAGAAGAAAAATGTAACTGTTTGATTAAAAATGAAACTAGTTTGTTGAAAAGTGATAATTTCTGGGTGAACCTTCTACTGGTTTGTTGTAAATTTAACTATTTCGTAAAAAATTACTTTTTGTTTACAATTCATATTTGGGATGAAAGTTTAACTTCTTGAAAAAAATCTGTTGTTTTTTTATTAAAAATTCCCCGGTGTGAATACAAATTTCATCTGCCTTTGATAAAAATTGAATTATTTGTTAGAGAATTCACTAATTTCTTAAAAATTCATCCTTTCTGGTAAAAAAAAAATCGTCTTTTTGGATTGAAAATTCAATTTTTTTTTGTAAAAACTTATTTTTTATTTAAAAATTCATATTTTAATCTTGAGAAGTCAACTGAAATCTTTTTTGGATTAAAATTCAATTATTAACATTTTTGTTAAAATAAAAACTCATCCTTTTTCTTTAAAAATTCGTATTTTTGAATTGAAAATTCAATTTTTTACGTCGAAACAAATTTCTTCTTTAAAAATTCAAATTTTGATCGTGAAAAGGCAAATGAAATCTTTTTAAACAGAAAATTCAACTTTTTTTTGAAAATATCTATTTAATTTAAAAATCCTCCTGTTTTAGTAGGAATTTCTTCTCTTTTTTTAAATGAAAATGCAACTTTTTGGTTAAAAATTCTTCCGTTGAAGGTAAACTACATTGGTAACAGTTTTTTTACTGAAGCTTATTTTGGTTTAAAATTAATTTTTTAACTGAAAATATAACTTCCATTTTTTCATGGTTGATATTTTTGGTTTCAAATTTTATTTTTGTTGAAATGATCCCATTTCCAAACTTTGAATCTTAAATATTCAATTTTTGAACGTTTTTAAAATGTCTTATTTTTAAAATTTTAATCTAATATCATTTTAGTTTCGTGATTCTCCAAAAATCAAATTAGAATTGTTTAATTTTTAGAGCTTTGAATTAGAAATTATACAATTCAACTACTTTTTCTAATTAAATTGTCCAAAATCGTTCGTATTTTTATTTTTAATTTCAGACGCTAGGCAATTTGAAAGATTCAATTTAGTTTTCAATGTTAAATTGTCAAATTTTAAACCCCTTGAATAGAAATGATTCAAATTTAAAAGTTTTCAATCTTTAATTATTTACTTTGAACGCTTTTATTTTTTAAAGAATACAATCTCTATTCTTCTGCATTCTAAATGATCCCATTTTCAAACTTTGAATCTTAAATATTTCGTTTTTAATGTCTTGACATTGTACTATTTTTTAAATTTTAATCTAAAATCATTCTAGTTTCTTGATTCCTTAAAAATCAAATTAAAATTGTTTAATTTTTAGCGCTATGATTTCTAAATTATACAATGCAACTCCTTTTTATAATTAAATTGTTCAAAATCGTTCTTATTTTTTTTAAATCCCAGACGCTTACAATTTAAATTATTTAGTTTTTAATTTTTTTTTAATATTTCGAAATTAAAAGAATTGGTTTAATAATGAATTTTTAAATGTGCATATTTTCATGTTAGTAAATAGAAATTCAGAGAGAGAGAGAGAGAGAGAGAGAGAGAGAGAGATAGAGGAAAGCACGATCTTTGTGTTTTCCTTTATTAGACACAACAATTTTATTATCCTTCTTATTATATGATTCAAATTTAATTAATTTCTTGAAAAACGATTTGCGGATATTTATCGACTTCCGCAATTGATAATATATGTAAAAAACTGTGTTTTGCATTTATAAACCGGGATAAATCACAAATCTTCATCGGGAGAACCGGGAGAAAGCCGGGAGACAAAATTTTTTAAATAGAGGCCACCCTGCTCATGTACTAAGAAAAATTATGCCCGCAAAAAGCTGGGCGTGCCCTGAAGAAACTTTTTTATATTTAAATTCCTAAATGTTATTATTTTATAATTTTATAGACACAGAACCAGTGCCAATCAACACAGACGAAATTCGTACCGTTGAAAGCGAAAGTGAACCGGAAGACACGGAAGTTCCACTTCCTGCACTAACACCTTTGCCTGCCTGTGACGAAACTCCGACTAACTAAGTATTCGTCATCAATATTGATATTTTCTTTAATGTGATGTACCTTTTAGTAACCGCGAACCTAGAGATATTTATACTATTTATAAGACGTTACTCGATATTTAAACTAAAAGAGTCTATGCTCGATATTAATATTGTAATTAATGAATTCCTCTTAATTTCTCGAAACTTATTTCACTTGACATTTGTCATTTGGCTTAAAATCTATGCAAATTTTTAAAGACACGACAATTTTTAGAGATTAAAAGTCAGACTAACCGTTCTTTAAAAGAAAAATGGTTTAGAGGGATTAAACTGATCAAGCCTTTCACTCAAATCACCAATTTTCACTAGTTTGATCTCGAATTTATATCGACCACTTATCATTTTTATCTTATTTTTGTAATTTGGTTTCCACTTTTTTTGTTTCTTTGGGGAAAGATACAAATTGGGGAAGATATTTTCTTTTTTTAGAATTATTTTTGTGTTTTTTTAGTGTGAGATCAAATTTAGTAGAGAAAGTTTTGAGGTTTTGAGGGATTGATTAGACGTAAAAATTTGAAAATGACATAATATAAGTTTTATAAAATTGAGAGCTTTAGTTGAATACATATTTCGCGCGCGTTATTATGTAAGTAAGATGTAATTTACTTTTGTATTTTTCCTGCGTGTAACTAATATTTGTAATAACTTGAAAATTTTGTAATAAAATAAGTTTTTAAAATTTTCGTATTATTTATTGTAGGAATTTGTATTTTAATTTTCAGGAATCATTTTGAAAGAGTAATTAATGTTTCTGTGAAATAATATATTAAAATTGAAAACAAACAGTTGCAACAAATGTAATTCAACCAAAAAACAAACATTTAAAAAAAATAGTTAAGTTTTATACCAAAGAGATGAACTTTTAATTAAAATTATGAATCTTCAATCAAAAAATTTCCTTTTAACATTTTCTAATTTTTAACTACTTACATTCAGTTGAAAAAATTAATTTCTAAGCAAAAATTTCAATCAAATTGTTTACAAAAATAGTTCAAATTTGAGCTAAAAAAATTTATAAATTTTCAAGGTAGAAGTTTTTTTTTCTACCAAAAAAGGTGAAATTTTCACAAAAAGTTGACTTTTAAAACAAAAAATATAAAGTATCACTCGATAAGTAAATAGTTAAATTTATTAACAAAGTGCTTTAATTTTTAACTAAAAAATTTTCATATTCATTTAGAAATGTAATTTTCAATTCCAAAGAAATAGTAATAAAAAATTTTTTAACCAAGAAGTTAAATATTCAGTTGAAAAAATTATTTTTCGACCAAAAAGAAAAACAAATTTTAAAAAAATGGTTACATTTTTTACTAAAATAGTTCAAATTTTAAATGATAAGATTAATTTTCAACTATAAAGATTAATTTTCTATAAAAAAGACGAATTCTTAACAAAATATATGAATTTTTAATGTTTTAATTTTTTTTTTAAATGTTTTAATTTTTAATTTTTAATGTTAAATTTTCAGTTACAAAAATTTAATTTACAACAACAAAAAAGATTGACATGGTAGTTGAATTCTCAACCAAAAATAGGAATTTTCAGCAATTAAGATTAATTTTCCACTGAATTAAAATTAATTTTAAAAAAAGTAATTTTTAAACAAAATAGTTTCAGAAAATTTTTCATTCTCTTCTATCCTTTCAAAATCATAAAAAGCTTGGTTTTCGTAATCTTCAAAATCTAAATTTAAAAAAATATTTAATATCTACAAGGTTAAGGTTATTTTTTAATATTTTCAACCCTTCTAAATATTTTTTTGAACTTATTCGAATATTTAACAAAATTTTGTTATCTTGCTAAGTCGAAAAATTTATTGTTTATTTTGGATGCATTTCTGAAAATTAAATTTCAACAAAGAAAGTTAATTGTCAATCAAAAACACAAATAATCAACCACACAGATTGCTTTTTAACAAAAAATATAATTGTCAATCAAATATTTGAGTTTTATAACAAAGTCGTTGAATTTTCAACCAGAAATTTAATCATTATACTTTCAATTAAAAAAATTAGCATTTCATCAAAAAAAGAGGAATTTTTAACAAAACAGTTCAATTTACAATAAAAAATGAAATAGTTAAATTTTGATTTAAAAATGTAATTAAAAAGTTATCAAAATGATTAAATTTTTACAAAAGTAGTTCAAATTTGAACTAAAATTATAAATTGTCCAGCAAGCAAATTTTTTTCTACCAGAAAAGTTAGAATTTTTCACAATAAAGTTGAATTTTCAAACAAAAAACGTAAATTATCAAAGGAAAAGTAAATAATTACATTTTCAGTTACAAAAAAATTAATTTCTAACAAAAAAAGAATTTCAATAATACAGTTATATTTTCTATAAATTAGATTAATGTTTCACATAGCAGCTGACTTTTTAAACAAAAAAATCAATTATTTTTTACCAGAAAATTACTTTTTCACAAAATTTTTAAATTGTAGCACAAAACATGAATTTTCAACCAAATAGTTCAATTTTCAATAAAAAATATCAACTATAGTCAGTTAAAATAATTAATATTCAACCAAATAGTTTAATGTTAAAAAAAAGGATAACAAAAGGTTAATTTTAAAATTAAAAATAAAAATTTTAAATTTCAACTAAAAAATATTAATTTGCAATTAGCAATGAAAAGTTTAAATTTCCAGTTAAAGAAAATGAAGATCAACCTAAAAAAACGAATTTTTAACTAAAAAGATGCATTTTTAAGCTACAAGGATAATCTTTTAACCAATTTTTTTTAAACATGAATTGTCAACCAAACTGTTAAATTTGTAACTAAAAAATTATGAATTAACAATAAAAAATGGAATACTTATATTTTCTGGTGAAAAAATTAATTTTTAAACACAAAATTTGCAATCAAATAGTTGAATTGTTTTAAAAAATAGTTCAAATTTAAACTAAAAATATAAATTTCCCAGCAAGAAAAAGAATTTTTAACAAATGTTGAATTTTGAAACAAAAAATATAAAGTATCAACTGAAAAGTGAATCGTTAAATTTCCAATTACAAGTTAATTATTTTCAAAAAAAAAGAATTTGTTAATTAATTTTCAATTAAAAAAGATTAGTTTTCAAAAAAAAAATGGAATAGTTTCAAATTCACTTTCAAACATTAAATTAAAAAAAAAAACAATTTTCAACATAAAAGTTAAATTTTCAACAAAACATGGAAAAGTTACATAATTGGTTTGAAAAATTAATTTTCAAATAAAAAAACAGACTTTCAACAAAACATTTAAGTTTTAAATCAACGAAATTCAATTTTAACAAAAAGATGAATTTTCAACTCAAAAATTTCAATTAAAAAATTAAGTTTTTACAACAACAAAGAAAGTTTCGGCTAAGGAGAAGAATTTTTGACCAACAAGATTAATTCTTAACTACAAAATGTTAATTTGCATTTAGAAGATTATAATAGATTTAGATTATAATATTAATAAAAAAATTTCAACTAAAAAACTGAATTTTCATGCCAAACAAATAATTTTCTACCCAAAAATACTTAAAAAATATATGAATTCTGAACCAGTTAAATTATCATATAAGAAATATCAAAAAATGGTTAAATTATTTACTAAAATAGTTGAAATTTGAAACGATGAAATTAATTTTCAACTATTAGGAAATTTATTTTCTATAAAAAAGGCGAATTCTTAAACAAATATATGACATTTTAATCAAATAATTGAATTTTCATCCAGAAAAGGTTAAAAAAGTTATTCCTTAAATTTTCAGTTAAAATTTTTAATTTACAACTACACAAATGATTAACTTTTGACAAGATAGTTGAATTTTCAACAAGAAAGAGGAATTTTCGATAAAGAATATTAATTTTCCACCGAAAAAAATTAATTTTTAAACAAAATAGTTTAAATTGTACCATATTAAAAAATTCTCTCAAAGTCTTCCAGATTTTTGTTGACAACTTCAATTTTCTATCGAAATAAAAAACTATTTAAACTTTTTCTAGAAAATCTCAGAAAAATTTCCATTCTCTTATAACCTTTCAAACTCAAAACAAGCTTGTTTTTCGAAAACTTAAAAATCTACATTTCAAAATATATTTGAAATCTACAAGCTTTAAATTATTTTTTAATATTTTCAAAACTTCTTAATATCTATGGAACTTAGTCGAATTTTTATTTTTATTGTGCAAAAGCGAAATATTTATTGCATTAGAATCATACACGCTTTTTAAAAATAAATAACTTTTTAAATTATTTATATTTTCTCCTACAGTTAAAAAAAAACCAACCTTAAAATCTTTCGCATTCTTTTTTGACAAATCTTTTTCAATTTTCTCATAAAAATAAATTGGAAAAATTCTCAGAAATCGTAAGAAATTTGGTGTGTTTTCTTAAAACCTTGGAAAATTTGTAAAAAAATTCTTCTTTTCGAAATTTGAAAACCTTTTGAAAAAATTAAGTTTTCCTAAAAAATATTAAAATCCTGAAAAATTACAAAAATTGTATTCAAACCTTCCAGATTCTTTTTTCTAACATTGAAAATGTTTTGAAATCTTTTTCTATTTTTTCTTTCAAAATAAGATTTGAATTTTTTCCAGAAATCTAAGGATTTTTTTATGTTCTTAAAAGCTGTCAAGATTCATGAAAGCTTCTTTTTTGCAAACTTAAAAATTTTAGATTTAAACAAATTTTAATCTTCTCAAGTTTTAAATTATTTTTTAATCTTTTAAGAACTTTTAATATCTAAATAGCGTTTAAAATCATTTATATTTTTCCCCTACAATTTAAAAAAAATTGTAAAAAGAATTTCCTTCAAATCTTCCAGATTCTTTTTTGACAAAATTTTAAAATGATTTTAAGTTTTTTTCCTAAAATAAAAAAAATCCTGCAAATAGAATTTTCTGAACATCTTCCAGATTCTTTTTTGACAAATCATTACAAATTTTTCCAGAAATTGTAAGAATATTTTCTATTTTCTTTAAGTCTTGGAAAATGATTAGTTTCCATTTTCGAAATTTAAATGACTTGAAAAAGTTTAGTCTTTCTAAAAAATGTTAAAATCCTGAAATATTACCCAAATTGTCTTAAAATCTTCCAGATTCTTTTTCACAGCATTGAAAAGGTTTTGAAACATTTTTCTAATTTTTGTCTCAAAATAAAATAAAAATTTTTTCTATAAATCCAAGAAATTTTTTTTTATATTCTTGAAACCTGTCAAGATTCACAAAGCTTTCTTTTCGCAATCTTAAAAATTCTACATTTACAAAATTTTTCATCTGCTCAAGTTTTTATTTATTTTGTAATCTTTTAAGAACTTTTAATATTAATTTAATATTAATATTTAAGGTATTTGCTTTTAAAATCGTTTACATTTTTCCCCTGCAATTTAAAAAAATTTGTAAAAACAATTTCCTTAAAATCTTCTAGATTCTTTTTTGACAAATCATTTTAAAAAATTCTAGAAATTGTTGGAGTATTTTTGTATTTCCTTAAAACCTTGAAAAACTCTTTAAGAGCCTCCTTTTTCGAAATTTAAATATATTTTGAAAAAATTCAGTTTACCTAAAAATGTTAAAATCCTGCAAAATTACAAAAATGGTCTTAAAATCTTCCAGATTCTTTTTCCGCAGCTTTGAAATTGTTTTGAAATCTTTTTCTAGATTTCTCTTAAAATAACACTTGAATTTTTTTCCAGAAATGCAAGGATTTTTTTATATTCTTCAAACCTGTAAAAATTCATAAAAGCTTCTTTTTTGCAATCTTAAAAATTCTAGATTTAAAAAAGTTTTAATTTTCAAGTTTTTAATTATTTGTTAATCATTAAAAAACTTTAAAAATCTAAATAGCTTTTTAAATCGATTATATTTTCCCACTACAATTTAAAAAATATTTGTAAAAAGAATTTCCTTAAAATCTTCCAGATTCTTTTTTGACAAATCATTAAAAAAATTCCCAGAAATTGTAGGATCATTTTTGTATTTTCTTGAAACCTTGGATAACTCTTAAAAAGCTTCCTTTTTCGAAATTTAAATATCTTTTGAAAAATTTAGTTTTCCTAAAAAATGTTAAAAAGCTGCAAAATGACCAAAATTTTCTTAAAATCTTCCAGATTCTTCTTCATCATTTCAAAAGCTATTAAGAAGGTTTAAGAGTTTTGAAAATATTACAAAGTAATTAAAAACTTGAGAAGATTAAACCATTTTAAATGTAGAATTTTTAAGATTTCGAAAAAAGAAGCTTTTTATTAAAGCTTTTTTATTTTTAAAAAGAAATCCTGCAAAAAGAAGTGCCTTAAAATCTTCCAGATTCTTTTTCGACAAATTGTTCGAAATTTTCCCAGAAATTGTAAGAAAATTTTGGTATTTTCTTGAAACCTAGGAAACTTGATGAAAATCTTTTATTTTCAAAATTTAAATATCTTTTGACAAAATGAAGTTTTCCTAAAAAATATTAAAATATAAAAAAATCTTCCAGATTCTTTTTTCTAACATTGAAAATGTTTTGAAACCTTTTTCTATTTTTTCTCTTAAAATAACATTTGAATTTTTTCAGAAATCTAAGGATTTTTTTATATTCTTAAAAGCTGTCAAGATTCATGAAAGCTTCTTTTTTGCAATATTAAAAATTCTAGATTTAAACAAATTTTAATCTTCAAGATTTAAATTAATTTTTAATCTTTTAAGAACTTTTAATATCTAAATAAAGTTTAAAATCATTTATATTTTTCTCCTAAAATTAAAAAAAAAATTGTACAAAGAATTTCCTTAAAATCTTCCAGATTCTTTTTTGACAAATCATTAAAAAATTTCCCAGAAATTGTAGGAACATTTTTGTATTTTCTTGAATCCTTGGAAAATTCTTTAAAAGCTTCCTTTTTAGAAATTTAAATATCTTTTGAAAAAATTCAGTATACCTAAAAAATGTTAAAATCTTGCAAAATTGCCCTAATTGTCTTAAGTCTTCCAGATTCTGTTTTCACAACAACGAAAATCTTTTGAAACCTTTTTCTAATTTTCTCTTAAAATTAAATTTAAAATCTTTCTATAAATGAAAGGAATTTTTTTTTATATTCTTGAAACCTTTCAAGATTCATAAAAGCTTCTTTTTCGCAATTTTAAAAATTCTAGATTAAAGAATTTTAATCTACAAGTTTTTAATTATATTAAAATCTTTAAAAAATTTTAAAAATGTGTAAAAAGAATTTCTTTAAAATCTTCCAGATTATTTTTTAACAAATCATTAAAAAATTTCCCAGAAATTGTAAGAACATTTTTGTATTTTCTTGAAACCTTAAAAAACTTTTAAAAAGCTTCCTTTTTCGAAATTAAATTATCTTTTGAAAAAAATCAGTTTACCTACAAAATTTTTAAATCCTGCAAAATTACAAAAATTGTATTAAACTCTTCTTGAAACAAAAATTCTTCTTAAAATTATCCGAAATCGTCAGAAATTTTTTCTTTTTTCTTAAAACCTAAAAAACTTAAAATTAATCTCTTCAAGTAGAACCTAAAAAAAATCATTTTCAATTTTCAAATCGTCATATGTAAAAAAAGTCATTCGTGGAATTTGAAATAACAAGAAAAAATCTGCTGGATAACTTTTTAAAATAAATCATCTTTATTAAAAAATAGGTTTACAGTCAGCAGATGTCGCTAATAAAATGATAAGCCCTTTTCACTCAAGTAAAATATAATTCGTGACAAAATACAATAAATTCGAGAGATTTTTGTAATAAATTATTTATTATAGCATTCTTTCTATCTGGCTTCACAATAATTACAAATAGTACTCGATACTCGCACTATATGTCGATCTTCGTCATTTCACTGGCTTACATGCTTACATGACCTGGAGCACAATTCACAAACGAGGCAGCGATTCAAAATTTAATTAAGTAAATAAATCAACGGGTCCACGCGACAAAAAATTGATTTTTTTTGTTTATATTTATAGAATTGATATTTTGCGAGACCACATTTTTAAAAAGCTCATTCCTTCCTCTTCTTCGGACTGCATCCGGGAATTTCATAATACACGATTACACATTCTTCATTCATAAATGGGACTTCTAATGATTAATTTTATCGAAATCTTATGCATCACTAAAGTATTAAACACTGTACATCTTGCACGGTTCGGCTGAAATTAATTTAACCCAAAAGTTCGAAAACTAAGAATTTTCTTCTTGATTTTGTATCTCGAAAGTCCGAAAATTATTTGCCGAGAAAAAACAAAATCTTGGGCAGGGTCGCTGAAAAATGAAGCAGTTTTTATTTTTAAAAATCCTTATCCTTCTTTTAAACTTTATTTTTCGATCCTACCTAAATAAAAAATACCCCTTAATACAAAAATCATTGAAAACATTTAGCGAATTGAAAACTATTTGTGCTTTTCAACACGCTTGAGAGGTTAAATTAAAATTTAAAAATGATTTAATAAATCATTGTTTAAAAGACTTAAAACCTATCCAAATTGTAGATTCTGTTAGATATTAGCATTTTTTAACAAGAATCATTAGGATAAACAATTTTTAACAATTTTAGGTTATGTTATCGTTTTTTCAAGAATTGTTATTTTAAAACCAAAATCATTTTACTTTGAACCAGATTTTGTATTATGTTAGTGTTCTTCATCGGAAATTTTTATTTTCAATAACAAAAAAAAATATTTTAAATTAGATTCACAATTTTTAATCAATTTAGGCTATGTTATTTTTCCCCCTAAAATTCTTATATTAAAACAATAATCATTTTTATTCCAATGATATTTTCGGAATATTTTAACAATTTAGAATTATGTTTATGTTTTTCGTCCGAAATTGGTATTTTTAATGATAAAAGATTAATAAAACTATTTTAGGTTATGTTGGCTTTTAAATCGCAAAATTCGTATTGCCAAACAAAACTCATTATGATTTGAACCAGATTTTTTGACAAATAATAATAATAATAATAATAATAATAATCTTTGACCAAATTTGAATTTTGCAAGTGTTTTTGGTCCGTAACTTGTATTTTTAATTGTTTAAATTATATTTAGAAGATTTGCAACATTAAAACCATTTTAGGTTATGTTAACATCTTTCACCAGAAATCGTTTATTTTTTTTAAAACAAAAATCATTAAATTTCCATAAAGATTTAAAATTCAGAACAATTGCAGGCTATGTTAATGTTTTTTAAATAAAATTATTGGTATTTTTGAAGAAAAATATAATATTCCAAGGAATATTTACAAGTCTCCAACCATTTTAAACTTGTGTTTTTAAACAAAAAATCCCGAAAATATTGAAATTGAAATTTTATTAAAAAATCATTATATTTCAAAGAAGCTTAATATTTTTTCAAATAATTTTAGGTTATGTTAGAGTTTTACATAAAAAATTGAAATTTCCAAACAAAAAAATTACAATTTGAATGCTATTTAAAATTTTTTAAATTATACTTTAATGAAAATTGTCAACCGTTTTAGGTTATGTTAAGATCTCTTACCGGAAATTGTTGTTTTCTACCTGAATCATTAGACTGCGATAAAGTTTGCAATTCTTAACAATTTTCGTTTATTTTAATGTTTTTGTAAAAAACTATTTGTATATTTAATGAAAAATTATAATAATTCAAATAATATTTAAAAAATTTCAACTATTTTAAGATTTGTAAACATAACCTAATCATATTTTAAAGCTAAATAATTTTTGAACAATTTTAGGTTACGTTGGCGTTTTATATCGAAAATTGGTATTCTGAAACAAAAATAATTATAATTTGAACCAGATTGAGAATCTTTCACTATTTTTGAATTATTTAAATGTTTTTGTCAGTAATTGAAATTTTTATTTAAAAAAATTATATTTCAAAGAAGAGTTCCAACAATTTTAGGTTATGTTAAAATCTTTCACCGTAAATCATTTTTTTTAATAACAAAAATCATTAGATTGCGATGAAGATTTACAATTCTGAACTATTTTCCGCTATGTTAAGGCATTTAAGGAAATTAATGGTATTTTTCACGAAAAAGTATCATATTTCAATGAATAATTACAATTTTTCAACAATTTTACGGTTATGTTTACGATTAATGATTTTTTTAAATAATAAAATTTATAAGTATAAATAATTTCGGGCTGCGTTACAGTTTTTCGTAGGAAATTAAATTTTTATTCAAAAATCATATTTCAAAGCTAAGTAATTTTCGAACAATTTTAGGTTACGTTGGCGTTTTATATCGAAAATTGGTATTCTAAAACAAAAGTAATTGTAATTTTAACTAGATTTAGAATCTTTTACCAATTTTGAATTATTTCAGTGTTTTTTGTCGGCGATTGAAATATTTAATTTCAAAAATTATATTTCAAAGAAGATTTCCAGTTTTTGAACAATTTCAGGATATTTTAACATCTTTAATTGGAAGTCGCTTATAATAGGTTATTATTTAACAGAAGACGTTAGACTTAAAAAAATATTTACAATCTTTAATAATTTTAATGTTGTGTTATTTTTTTCATCTAAAATTGCTATTTTGAATAGAAAATTATTATATTTCAAAGAACCTCTACAATATTTGAACAATTATGTAAGCATTTTCGTCGGAATTAATTATTTAAAATATTGCCCTTGCTCTTCTTTTCTATGATTTTTTATAACCAGATAGTACGAAATACACAAATATTGTATTAATATTAATTTGTTTTCCTTATTTTTAATGCCCGGTGTAATTATCATTTAAAGTAAAAAGCAACGAATCTACTATTAAAGCCCACATCTTCTTACCTCTTGAAATCAAAAAATCAGATTCCTCAAAAAGACATTAAGATTGAAAAAAAAGCACTAGAGTCGTAGCAATTTCACCAGAAAAGAATTTTTCTCTTCCTGAAATAAAAAACCGAAATTTTCAATTTTTTTAAATTAAAACTGCACTTTTTCCGAAACTTCTCCACCGAAAATCTTCTTTCTCATAAGAAAGTAATTCCAGGGAATCCCAGATACAAAATAAAGATAAAAATTCTTGCTTTTTGCACTCTGGGGTTGAAATAATTTGAGCCGAACCGTGCTGAAATGATATTCGCTTATACTAATATTTCGGTAAATTCTAACGACGCATATTAACCCCGTGATTTTTTTTCTTCTTTTTTTTACACACGATTGACTAGGAAATCAATAATTCATATCGTCGTTAAAAAAGAGACCAAAATACCGTATGTCGTACATCAAAAATTGGATCCTGGAGATGGTATTGCGGTTTGGATCGAACCGTCTCGAGAAAAAAAAAATAGATTCGAAACGCAACGCGACGCTTTTGCGCGATAAGTATCGTTTTTATCGTTTAACTAGTGCGTGGATTTTCGAGAGAGAGAGAGAGAGAGAAAACAAACAAAAAACACACACACTGATCAAAGTCTCGAGGCTTTTTAGTCTATTTTAACGGTCGAGTATATCGTACGGACAAAAGCATTGGTGCCCATGTAACCAACTGTACCGCACATAATGCCCAGGGCCAAACTGAAAAGGGCCATGTAACCAAAGTAGAATGCTGTCTGGAAGAGTCCGTACATCCTGAAATTAAATTTTTACAGATTTATAGAGGCAATTATTGCGAATTGGAAAATAATAGTAACCAAATAATGTCTATATAATATATCTATCCGAAATCTTTGCGAAACCTTTAAAATATTTGTCATATCTTTGGGAAGTCATTCAAATCTGCGAAATATTTCAAATATTTTATAAATCTTTGATAATATATTTTTTTAATTATTAAAATCTTTGGAAAACTTCGATAAATATTTCAAATATTTTATAAATATTTTTATATGTTAAAAAAATTATTTAAATCCTAAATTATTTATTTATTAATTAATTATTATTATAATTATTATTCAAATCCTAAAAAATGATTTCAAATATTTTACAAACATTTCTATGCTTTCCCCGAGATTTTAAATATTCAATGATGATTTCGGATCGATTGATAAGATTTAACAAAAATTTCGATGATTTTCCACGGATTTCAATCAATTTTTTTATTTTATTAAAAAATATTTATAAAATATTTGAAATATTTATTAAAGGATTCCAAAGATTTTAACAACTTGAAAAATATAACAAATATTCCAAAAATATTCTGAATATTTTAAAAATATTTTAATGATTTCAAAGATTTCACAAAGATTTTAAATATTCCATAAAGATTTCGGATAGATTAAAAAGATTTAACAAAAATTACGATGATTGTTCAAGGATTTCAATCAATTTTTTTATTTTATTAAAAGAGATTTATAAAATATTTGAAATATTTATCAAAGGATTCCAAAAATTTTAACAACTTAAAAAATATAACAAATATTTCAAAAATATTCCTAATATATTTTGTAAATATTTTAATGATTTCAAAGATTTCACAAAGATTTTAAATATTCCATAAAGATTTCGGATAAATTAAAAAGATTTAACAAAAATTACGATGATTTTCCGAGGATTTCAATCAATTTTTTTTATTTCATTAAAAAATATTTATAAAATATTTGAAATATTTATCAAAGAATTCCAAAGATTTTAACAACTTAAAAAATATAACAAATATTCCAAAAATATTCTGAATATTATTTTTTTATTTTATTAAAAAATATTTATAAAATATTTGAAATATTTATCGAAGGATTCCAAAGATTCTACAAAGATTTCAATGATTTCCCAAAGATTTTAACAACTTAAA
>JAAAKG020082740.1:0-40450 GCA_010014905.2 Druon quercuslanigerum | reverse complement strand
GGTAGGAGAAGATAGGAAAATTGGCAGTGGAAGGAAGGGTGATATCTGACTATCAGCTATTGAGTTTGTGGAGAAAAGCGGAGGTTGGCGAAAGGCAAATTATCATTGAAACGTTACGTTTGTGTATTTTTTAAGCCGAAACTCATATTACCAGGGGCCATGCTGCATAACTTTTAAAACCCATTTTGAGTTACGTTATTATTTGTCATATAATTAATTTATTGGTTCTGAATTTCGACTGGTGATAACTATATTATTTTTTTTTTTACAAAATTTAACTTTTTCCCCTGTAAATTTCACATAATAATGTCCTACACATGCAGTAATAAAGATTATTACTAAAAATGAAGAAATAAAAGAGTCATGGTATATAAATAATTTCAAATGATAAATGAAATAACGACTATAATATATTCATTAAAACATTTTGAAAAAGTATATTAATTAATATCATACTTGTCCAGATTTTTCATTAGTGACTTTCCCTTATTCCAACAAAATGATGTCTATGATTGGAATTCTTTATTTAACCTTACTTTTTTTTACAAATGCTGTTGGTAAATATATCTTAAATTTAGTGTATTATTAATTGTATTATATTTATCGTTTATATATTATTTAAATTTAAATACAGCTTTGTCTACTACAGCACAGTGGGAAAAATGACTTTTTTGGCTCAAAATAACGTACAGCCCACAAATATTGACTGATTTGGTAACAAAAATTTCTTTAATGTGATAAGATTTCTAAGAGAGTTGTATTGTGTAAAATACGCTTTTAATTAAGCAAATGCATAGAAAAGGCATTTGTCGAAAGAAAAATTCGTTTTTATTTATGATATTTATGATATTATTCGTCATTTATGATAATTTCAGAAGAACTGCATAACTTATTCCACAATTTTATGATTTTTTAAACAATTTGAATAATAAATGCATTATTGGGACATCTGCTGACGAAAAAATGGTTGATTTGTTGTTGTTATGTTAGTCTTTTTTATTGGTAAGTCAATGATAATTTCATTAAGAGTCATACTTATTTGATAATTTATATGATGTTTTAAACAAATTTAATAATCATGGGCATTATTCACGCATTTGTTGATGGAAAAGTTTTTTTTCAATCTCAGTCTTTCTAGTTTAAGTTTTTCATTACATTTAAAAAAGACTGACATCGAAAAAAAAAATTCTTCTGTCGACAGATGCAATAATAATGCATTTGTTTATTAAAATTGTTTTAAAAAATCATAAAATTTATCAATAATATATGCATTTTTTCTGAAATTATCATGCAGTTCCCTAGTAAAAAAGTCTTTATTGAAAGAAACGGATTTATCTTTCGTCAAATTCCTTAATGATGTATTTTCTTATTAAATTCGTTTAAACAATGATAAAATTATTCAAAAAATTATACGTTTTTGCAAAAATTTTATGAAGTTCCTAAATTAAAAAAAAAAATTACATCGAAAAAAAAGAATTTTTCCGTCGAAAAATGGCTATTTAATGTATTTGTTAATTACATTTATTTTTAATGTTAACAATAATAATCCCAAAAAGAAATTTATTTTTTATTATATTGTTTTTATTCAAATATCTTGCAATATCACTTTAAAAACACCTAAAATTATGGAAAATCGTAAAAAACATTTCTTCAACCAATAATTTGTACATAAATTTTTGTTTTGTTTATTATATAATAATTAAATACCTTCAACTAAAGTTATTGACGACCACCAGGAACGTCGAATGCAAAAAATTCTATTTTTTCATGATATTTGCATATTTATAAAAAAATGAAAGTCTAGTTCAAAAATCATACTCGACAACTCTCTTAGAAATCTTATAAGCTTTTTTTTTCAACTGCTGTCTGAATTGGTCAATATTTGTGGACTCTACGTTATTTTGAACAAAAAAGGTTATTTTTTTCACACTCGAAATATATATATATATATATTATTGAAATTTAGCTTATCAATAGTTGCTAGTGAACGTTCCCTTAAAGTATTTTTTTAGGTACATCAAAAACACTTTTAAGATGGTTTGAGAAAGATTCTCAAGGATTGCTATCTCTTCAGAATAATTATTTTAACTATAAATAATCCCACTAAATTTTTAGAAAAAAAAACTTAAATTTGATTCTCAAAAACTCTATTTCAACTTCAAAACACAATATTAAAAATATCTGGGAATACAAAAAAATTATTATTAAAAATACGGTCTCGGCTGACTACGTTATAATTTCTTTGGATGCTGTTGCAATGTTTCCGAATATACCCCTTGAATAGTTGAAGAAACAATTTTAAATAGATGGCATAATATTGAAACACGTACTCGATTATTTATAAAATATTTTATCGCAGGGATAGTTTCTATCATGAACTCAACTTATTTCAAATTTAATGGATCTTTTTACAGTCAGAAGTTTGATTTCAGCAGAAATAGTTACGGAAGATTTAGAGGTTTTTGCTTTTAAGAAATTAGCTTTTGTTTTCCTTTTTTAATTTCTGTATGTCGACGATACCTTACTATATGTGTTACTATATGTGTTCCTGTGGCAAAGTTACAGATGGTCATTGATACATTAAAAAATTTTCATCCAAAACTTCAATTTACTCATGAAATAGAACAGAATAATAGAATCAGTTATATGGACATAGAAGTGATTAAAGGACGGGATGGTAATATTATTACCAATTAGTATAAAAAAAGCACACATTCAAGCCGAATATAAAATTTCTTTTCTGCTCGTCCTTTTCAAAACAAAATTGCAGTAATCAAGAATTTAGTTGACAGAGCTCTAGGTTTGTTCCACTTTTCATTTCATACAAGAAATTGAAATAATGTTCAGAATATCCTTTTTCTGAATCATTACCCGCAAAAGTTAATTGAGAAACATATTGCAATTAGAATTCAACAAATCAAAAACAAACAGAATAATACTTTGCCCGCAGATAATCAGAAAGAGTTAAAGGAATACAGTTAATTCAATACTTTTGTTATACCATTTCTTGGTCAAATTTCTTAAACTATTGAACTTATGTTATAAAACTTTAAAATTCATACTATTTTCCGTATGCCATTCAAAATGGATTCAGTGACAAATTTTTGTAAAGATCCTTTAAATAATTTTGAAAAAGTGGTGTTGTCTACAAGATCACTTTCAGGATCTTAATACTAGGATAGAGGAACACAAAAGTGATGATCGTTTAGGACGCTGCTATTAGAGTGTTCTTGCCAAGCATACAAGGGAATTTGTGATGTTGACCATGAGTTTGACTGAGAAATTGTTAAAATTTTGCACCGATATTTTGCACTTATTTATGGCAGATATTTCTAGTGTGTTTACAACAGATTGACCTACTGACCCTCAATCTATTCTCAGGTATTAAAAAGAAAACATCTGTTCTTTGGTGTTACTGTTTATACTTTTCTTTCCCTGATAAGGGTACTGTATGAGTACCGAAACGTTCGTAATATTATTTTTATTTTTTATTTCCAATGTTCTTTTATTGTGATTTGATAATACTAAAAATAAAAAAGACGAAAGAAAGAAAAAGAAAGGGATGTGGTTGGTTGCCTTCTCATATTTCTTTCCCCTTTTTTTGCCTTAAATTTTCGTTTTTAAAATTTTTTCAGATTACCATTAGATAATTCTTTGTTCGTTTTGGTCCAAATTTGGTCGTTGTATTCTTGTTTTTTAGTTTGCATCCAATCAAAAATTGTTGCTCAACCAAGCGATCAAGGATTTGGTTCACATAAAGAACTTTTTTTCTGAAATCAAAAAAACTCGGTCAACAAAACATTTTTGTTAAATGTACACAAATTATTTAAAGAAGGAAACATATTTCGACATTGCTGTCTAAAATGCTATCGTTTTTAATACAAATTAAATATACACATGTAAACCAAATCTAAAAGCTATGGATACAAAATTTTCATTAAAAGACTATTCTTTTCTAGTTACAGAAACATGACATAGGCTTCAATACCCCGAAAATGACAAATAACTAGTCTATCAATAGTATTTCTTGACTAATTAACTAATTGACTTCCGCAAGCAGATTCAAAAAATTGTTGGAAACAAATCCTATGATATACCAAGTTGATTTATTGGCTAATACAATAATTAAGTTTCTACCACTTATGCGTGACTTTTGCAGAATTAGCCTATCGACATTCGGAATTCGCAGTTCATCCTTCTCCCATTCAAGTTTATAATGTTCGCCATTTTGAAAATATAATGAGTCTAAGTCCCCGACGCCAGCAGTTACGAACAGGCCTTCACTTTATGGGAACAGATGAGCGTCGCGAGTACATCATTGGATTATTCTTCGCCTCGGTTCACAGTTTGAATCCATTATTGGCTCCAAGACCAGATATTGGTAATCAGTTTGGATGCGTTAAAATACGCATAGATGGCGACATTGCCAACGTCACTTTGCCGATGTCCAGAGAGGATAGTCGGTTCCACAACACTTTCGGGCCACGACACATTGTTGCTGTCGAAATAAATGGACTGCCTTGATAGTATGATCCATTTATTTACTGAAAAAAAGCGTACAATGATTTGGAACCAAATCAATCCTTTCATTGACCGACAATATTTATGAATGTTAAAGAAGAGATTCTTCCTTATGTCTTACGGTCCACATAAATTAAAATAAAATTGAGACAAAAAACATTGTTTACAACTCAAAATTTATTCGATTAAAAACTCCTTTCTCAATCCTTGACGTTCCGATACAATGCGTAGCTTATCGGAAAGGTTTTAACGTAAATAATTATATTTTTACAATTAGCAATATTAAAGCGAACAATTATGATATCGATGTTTGAATTGCACAAGCCATAAGATTAATGTCGCAGAGTAAAAAAAAAAATAAAAAACAATGTAATTGGAAATTTTCTCAGTCAAAAATGTTTGTTCATTATTCAAATTTTAAAACGATAAATATGGTTATAATAAAGTGACAATAAATTAATGAGACTTTAATCAATTAAGGACTACACTTTTTTGTAAAATGAAAAATAAAAAGGAAACTTTGCCGTAGGTTAGGGACCGTACTTAAATTACATAACAGCTGAAGGCGAAGGGGTAAAGAAAATTTTCCGGGTTTTCCCGTATAAGTTCGTAAATTTTGCCGGTTAACTGAAAGTACGTATTTATATTCATCTGCAAACGCAAAGATTTATTTTAAATTCAAACGTTCATTTTAAACATCCTTTAATGCAGCAGAGCAAAGCATTGCAAAATAAATGACTTTTAGTAATAAAATTATGAATATTCAACTGAAAGAATTAAGTTTTTAAACAAAAAGATTAATTTTCTACCAAAAAATACAATTTTTCTACAAAATACATAAATTTTAACGAAATAGTTGACTTTTCAATCGAAGGATACCAATTTTTAACAAAATAGATGAATTTTAAACAAAAAAATAAGTTTTCAACTAAAAAAATAAACTTTTAATCACAAACATAATTTTTACTAAAAAAAATGAATTGTCAACCAAAACTTAATTGCGTTTTAAATTAGGAAAATCAATGTTTAACAAAAAAGACGAGTTTTTAAATAATAAATATAATTTTTCATTCAAAACGTAAATAATCAAATTTCTAGTAAAAAAAAATGAATGTTTAAACAAAGAAATAAATATTTTACTAAAATGATATAATATTTAACTTGAATAGTATTTTCAGTTTAAGAACAATATTATTTTACAACTAAAAAAGAAACAAATTTCCTTTTAAAATAACTCATTTTTCAACGAACAAAATGAAGTTTTAATTAAAATGATAGATTTATAATAAAAAATATTAGTTGTAAACATAAGATTTTATTTTTAATCAACTACATTTATTTTTAACCTAAAAAGCGACTTTTCAACTAAAATGATGAATATTTAATTGGAATCCTTGAATTTTAAATTTAAAGAAAGATTTTTTAAACAATAAGATTAGCTTTCGAAGAAAAAATAATTTTTCAGCAAAAAAGTAGTTTTTTTTAAACAAAAGAAGTGAATTTTTTAATGAAAAAAGTGAATTTTCAATTAAAAAAGACAAATTTACATCTAAATTGTTAAATTTTAAACTAGAAAAGATCAATTTTTAACTCAAAGTGGAACGGTTTATTTCTAGTTGAAAAAATTAGCTTTCAACTGAACTGATATATTTTTAACTAAAATGATGAATGTTCAACCAATAAGATTAATTTTCTACAAAAAAGATGAATTTTTCACAAATTATTTGATTTAAAAAAATAGTTTATTTTTTTAATAAAAAATATTAATGTTTAACCAAAGAGTTTAATTTTAATACAAAAAAAAAAATAAAATTTCAGCCAAAAATAGAATGATTGAAATTTACGTTAAAAATTTAATAATGAACCAAAAAAGTCGGATTTTTGGAAAAATAGTTACATTTTTAGTAAAAAAAATTATTTTCACCCAAAGCAAAACAAGGTGTATATCAAAGAGCTTATTTTTTAAACAAAAGAACAAATTTCTAATTAAAATGACGAGTCTTCAAAAAAAAATTAATTTTCAAAAAATAGTTTATTTTTCAACCGAATAGATTTATTTCTAACATAAAAGCTGGATTTTAAACTAAAATGATAAATATTTAACTCGAGTATTTGAATTTTTAACCAAAAAGAAGAATTTTTAAACAAGGAAAATAACTTTGAAAGAAAAAAAATCATTATCTACCCAAAAAGTCGATTTTTTACGAAAATATAAATTTTGTAACAAATTACGCCAATTTTCAAGGAAATAATAAATAAAACTAGAAAACTTCAATTTTCCATCCAAAATGGAACAGTGAAATTTTCCGTTAAAAATGTAACTTTACACCAAACTAATGAATTTTCAACTCAAATGATGAATCTTCAACTGAAATAACTGAATTTAATAACTACAAAAAAGTTTCATTTTTAATTATGAAATATCAATTTCCAACGAAATAGTTAAATTTTCATACAAAAAAAAATTCAGATAAAAAGGAATTTTCCAAATTTGACAAATTTTGACTTGGATCGGATTTTTAAAACAACTTACTTCTAAATCCTAGTTTATTTTAAAAAATCCCGTTCCGTGTGAAAAATTCCCTTTTCCGAGTAGGAATCACTTTTCTAAATTGACCAACATTATTAAAATAATAAAAACTTGAAATTTTTTATGATCAGAAGTAAATTCTGTTTTTTAAATTTAATTCCCGGTAATTTCCCTATTGTTTCCAGGTCAATAAAATTTACGGCACTTTCCTGGTCTTTCCCGGTCAAGGCACCACACTCTATTTTTATTAGTTTTTTTTTCGAAATTTTTTTTCTTCACAATTATTATTATTAGTATAGTTAAAAATATACTTACATTACTTTATTATTTTTCAATTGGAATTCAAATGGAATTTGCTTACATAATTTTTCGATTTTTTAAAAATCAAAAGTATTAATGTGGGTCTAGTGGAATATTTATCAATATTGGTTCATTAATTTTCAATTAAGTAAACAAATTATTAATTAAATAATATTATTAGTTAAAAATACATAATAATTTATTGTTTCAACAATTGAATAATGTTTGAAAATAAATTTATGTCACAAAGAGTTTATGAAAAAAAACATTTTTTACACAAATGAAATTTGATTAAATAATTTAAAAGTAATTAAGCAATGTTGTTAAATATTTCACTAGTCTAATAATAATCATTTTTATTTTAAAAAATCGAAAAAATCAAATTGATCAACAAGGTTGATAAATATTCCACTAAAGACATATTAATAATTTTTAATCAAAAAATTTTTCAAACGAAATTCTATTTTTTAAACAATTGAAAATTAATGGAAGAATGTTAACAAATATTATACTAGGTCAATAGCATTAATTAAAAAGAAAACGAATTTTCAAAAAAAAAATTTTTTTCAACAAATTCGATTTGTTTAAACAGTTAAAAATTAATTATCCAATGTTAAAAAATATTCCACTAGGCTTATAGTAATAATTTTTACGGGAAACCCCCAATTTTCGAAAAAAAATTATTTAAACAAATTCCATTTGACAAAGGAAATAAAAAAGAGAAGGAAGGGGATTTGGTTGGTTGCCTTATGATTTTTCTTTCCTCTTTGTTATTTGTGTCTAAAAAAAGAATTTTTTCTTTTCTTTTTTAGGAAAATTTTAAACTTTTTTAAAATTATTATTATTATTGTTCTCATATTATTAGGTAAATGTTGAAATGACGCAGGTCAGGAAAAATCTGAACATCGGGTAAAATCATAAATTGTAAAAAATGGCAAAAGTCAGGGAATTTCTGTAAGAAGGACCTGAAGGAACTTTCAAGAATAATCGGGATTGTGCTATAGTCATTTTTAGAACATTTTCTTTAATCAAAACATATGCTACTTATTTAATCGTAAACAGATTTAGTAAATTTAACGAATTCTGAAGAATTTTAAATATTTTAGAGTATTTAAAAAAATCAAAGCTTCATAATGTTTCAAGGGATTCAAAAATATTTTTAAGGATATTAAATATTCTAAGGTATCTAAAAATATTCAAAGAAATTTTTAGCAGATTTGTATCATTTGAAGGGACTCCAAAGGATTTTTAAGTTTTTAGGGTGTTTTTATAAATTCAAAGGATTTGTCAAGAGCCTTTATGGTATATTTAATAAATTTTCTAGGATTTTCAGAAATATTGTGACTTTTCAAGAAATTTTATAATATTCTAATTTGAATCAATTTCAAAGAATACACAATATTTCAAGGTATAAAAGATTAAATTTTTTTAAAGATTTAAAAGTATTTTGAAAGATTTTAAGGAATATTCCATTAGTTTCATTAATTTAAAGGGATTGCAACGAATCTGAAAGATTTTAGAATAATTTAAGATTCGAAGGAATTTTCAATCAATTTTAATAAAAATGTCAGAAATGTAAATTATATATTTAATGCGGTTCTTACAAATAAAAGTCAAATTCATCTTGGTTATCTTCATAAATATCAAATTCTATTTAAGGTCCAATAATCAAGTTAATGCAGAAAATTCCGGAAAATAAAACCAAGAATCTAATGAAAAAATGTGGACAACCAATTTCCAATTAGTGAGAGATGGATAATTAATTAGTGTTAAAAAGTTAATTGTTTAAATAATTTAATATTATTGTTAATAATACTTAATTTTAATAATTCTGGAAAGTTGCGGGTTTTTCTGAATTCTTACATTATTGTCCACTTTTATCTTAGTGATGTAAAAGTTATTGCAAGTATTTAATCAGTTTTTTATTGTTTGTAACTATCTTTTTATATAGTAATGCTAGAAATCTGTTTTTTCCAGAATTATTACAAGTAAGTATTATTAACAATAATATTAAATTATTTAAACAATTAACTTTTTAACATTAATTAAATATCCAGCTCGCTCTAATTGGAAATTGGACAAATGGTTGAAAATTTCAGAAAAAACCGCAACTTCCTAGCATTATGCAAATTCAATATTATTAACAATAATAATAAATTGTTTAATAACTTATTTTTGCAAAAAAAATTAGGTATCACTGAAGTTTTACTGAAAATTGAACAAAAAGTGAAAAAGTTATGAAAAACCGCAACTTTCTATCTCTATTCTAAGAGAAAATTAAAAAAAAACAATGATAAATTATTTAAGCGATCTTCGTAACCATCTAATTATGTGTATCAAGTAGTATTTCACGTATTAACAACGATTGGCAATAAACAACCTTTTTGTATTTTTTATTGATATAAAAATTCAGAAAGCTGAAATGGCCAATTTTTTTCACTTTATTTGTTGACAAATAGTTGCTCTGCGACGAAAATTTAAAAATCGCAAACGAAAATTCTCTAGAAAATTTAATACTGAGCATTTAAAAAAAAAAGAACTTAAAAATCGGTTAAAATATACGTTCTGTGGGTGATTATAAACAGTAAATTCTTATTCCAGACAACTTTTTAGTAAAAAAAAACTATCAATTTGATTTAAAAACTTTCTGAAAAAAAGTTGTGCGGCTCGTCGAGCCGCATATATTCATATTTTTTGTGCAGTGAATTTTCCAAGTTGGTAACTTGCAGAAATTTTTTCGCGTTTCCGCAAGGCACGCAGTACTGGGAGAGCGAGTCCGAGCGCTAAGGACATTATGGAATCAACACACTCAATTTTAGTAATTTGAAGGGGATGAAAAAAATTTGAAGGATTTTAGGGTATTTTAAAAAAAATTGAAGGTATTTCCTATAGATTGAAAATATTTTTAGGATTTAAAAAGATTTAAATGATTTTAAGAAATTTTAAAGGCTCTGAAAGTATTTTCATAAATTTTCCAAGATTTTGGGAAATAATAAATTCCTTAGAATTTTCCAGGATTTTATAATGTTTTAATACATTTCAAAGAATTTATTCACCAGAAGTGAAGGATTTTGCAGGGTTTCAATTTTTTCAAAATATTTTCAAATATTTTTTACAATTCTTTGAAATTATTTGAAAATCAGCCTCAATTCTTATTAATTTGTCCTGAATTCTTTTGAAGTCTTTGGAATGCTAAATTCTTCTAGATTCGACCAATTCAAAGTTAATGAACTCAATTCGTTTTTGAATTATTTCAGTATCAAGGAAAAATCAGGGAAATGTTCGGGAATTTTAAAAATAAAATTTTTGACCACCCTCTTCAATTTATCTTTGATGAGATTTGTGAAAAAAACGACAAAAGTGTCGTTTGCTAGTATAGTGAAGTTGGGCTCGTGCTTCTTTTTTATTCTAGAAATTGAATCATTTTCGTTATTAAATGAAAGATTGATGTAAATATTTTTGATACCTGTGTCGAAATTGTAGATAAAAATTATTTGCTTTTTCATGTGCATAATAATGTCATAAATATAACTTATGTACCTAATTATATTAGGACTTGTATGAAAATGACTAATGTATAATATTAGAAGATTAAAAAGAACATTTATCAATTAGACTCGAGCCGAAGTTCATCAGAAGTGTTTTTCTTTGTTTCAAAAAATGACGATAATTATTAGACTTCTGTGTCTCATATTATTGGCTTTCAATAAATATGTTGGTAAATATAATAATCTCTTTAATTAAAATTCTTACAAGTCCAATTGCAATAAAATTCGATTAAATTCTCAGTAAGATTATTTTGTCGATCTACCCAAAAATTGTTTTTCAATCAATATAATATTTGATTAAATTAACCAAGCAGAATAAACCAAACACACTTATTGAAAGAAGAAAACATTTTTTTAAATGTTTTTTCTGAAATCGTCAAGTCTCTATCAAACGACAAATTTTATTAAAGTTACCTTTTTTAATGATACGATAAGAAGGCAGGATAATGTAATCCTCATAATTATGCAACATCAGTTAAAAAAAACAGTGTTAACTTTTTATTTCTGAAAATTAAAAGATAAGAATTATTTACACACTTTATCTCACTTTGTTCGCGATAAAAATAACCTCTTTACAGTTTTTAACATTTTTCCACTGTTTAATTTAGATAGGCAATAATTAATGCAACAAGCGCAATTTTTTAAACAATTTATTGTTTATAACTATCTTCTCACAGATTAATGCTAAAAAGTTGCGGATTTTTCTGAGATTTTCATTTTTGTAAACTTTTTTAGTTATTAACAAATAATAAATTTATATCAACAGTAATGTATTTTTAAATACTATTTCATTTTCTCGAACTGAGGTATTTCTCATATTTGCTTATATTTAAAAAATAATAATTTGAACCAAAAGGATTTCAGTGACTACTTTCAAAGAAAGTGGCATGCAATATGATCCATATTGAAATTGAAGAATATGCAAAATATATGCTTCTATTAAAAAAAAAATCACCAAAAAAGAAAGATAAAAAATGATTCTTTTTGATGCTTATTTCTTATTGGCATTATCATAAAAGAAAATACTCATAAACAATAATAAATTGTTTAGTCAATTGCATTAATCAGTACCTCACTATAAGTGTAATTTAAAAAAAAAGTTAAATTTTGTTAGAAAAATCGGCAAGTCTATAGCATTATAGAAAAATTTTTTAAAAATAATAATAAGTTATTTAAACAGTTACATTTGTGAACTTGCATTAATTACTTATTTACGAATTAAAAAGCGCATCAAAAGTGGAAAATTTCCGAAAAAACAAACATTTAAATTTTGAAATTAAATTTCTGGTATTTTAATGACTCAAATCTGTCTACTTTACAAAATTTTGTTTTAAATTGTCTAATTTTACATATTTAATTTACAATTTCTCATTTTTAATAAAAATTCTAACAGTGAAAAAATGATTTAGAAATCCCCATTTCTTAATGGAAAAATAAGTTTTAAATTGCATAAGTTACAAATGGAATATCTTAGAACAAGAAAATATTTAAACCTACAATTTTTAAATTGAATAAAACGTTTAATTATGAATTTGTTCATTTATCTGTATATTGTTTGGTTTTCAAAAAATTTTTAAATTATCATGTAAAATGAATTTCCCACTTTTTGTTGGTCTAAAAATTCCAGGTTATTTTTCGGTTCAACAAGCACTTTGTTTTAAAATGAATAGCTGCTGAGAAAAAAATGCATCATTAACATATGTGAAAAAAACATATTTTTACAATAAATTTTTTTTCTATTATTTTAGAAATTTGTATAAAATTTTCAATCAGCGCATGCAGGGTGGAAGTTTTTCCAATTAATTATTTTAAACTTTGCTACACTTTTTGTGTTTTTTGTTTTGGGCGATCATTAATTATTAAGAGCTAAAATTTCATATTACATTTTTTTTGCAAAAGTTTAAGAACATTAACAAAATGAAACAAATATTAAATAAAATGGCAATAAAAATTAATTGGAAATGTACACTTTTTTAATCAAATATTTTTCAAGACGCCCTAAACTGAAAAAAATTATACATAACAAAATTTACTTCAGCTTATTTTAAAGCTTAGACGTTATGGATGGTTTTTTTCTTCTTAAAATAAAAGCCATTACTCATAACATTAATTTATGAATCAATTTAATGATACAGGACCACACAAAAATTGTTAGTAGTGTCCTAACTAGAAGTTAGTGTTCCCAGTACACTCTAACTCCAAAGATACGAGATCCAAATACACAAACGCTCCACACACACGAGCATTCCGACTTCAAAGGAGCTAACGTAACTTTCCCCCTCTACCTTACCCTATTTGAGAATTTAAACGTCGCAGGAGTGGGAGCACCTTTTAAGCTCGTATGTTTGGATTTCACGTTCCCGGACTTCTCGTATCTTTGGAATTCGAGTGTAGTATTTTTTGCGAACACATACGCTTAGTGTGGATGCTGTTAAAGTTTTTTTGCCCTGTTTAATTAATTGTAATTATACCTTCCTTTTGCAGACTTAGGTATGCCACGTAAAATGCAGGCAGTTCATCATGCCCCTATAAAACTTAACGTTGGTCATTGCGAATTTGCAGAGACAGGTGAATTTGGAGCCGTAACAACAGGCATCTATACAGCAATTGAGGAAAATGGTTTCATTTTTGCAATATACGACTCTATTTTATATCCCTTGATGGCTCCCAGAGTGGATCTTCATAATAAGTATGGCAGAGTTAAAGTACGCATAGACCACAATATTGCCAACGTGACTTTTCCAATAATGAGGAACGATCCTCTGAATAAGCTATTTTACAAACGATTCGAACAGTCGCACAACTATTTATTCGTCGAGATACACGAATAAAAGAGTGCGGTTTCTTAAAAATAAAAGTCAAATTTATTTTTAAATAAACCTTACTATTTTGTTGAAACTACTTATATGTATGTAAAACATCATAAAATCAGCAAAGACACTTCTTACAAATAAAATTCAGCAGTATGCAATATTTAAAGAATTTTTTTTTTAATTGAGTAAAAGTGCTACTTCAAAATAGAAAATATTTTCTTTTTGTTTTGAATATACGTAAAAGCAATGCTAAGATATCATTATGTTAAATCCAAAGTCATTGTTATTTTTATCAAGCAATACAGATTTGTGTCCATTTTCAACCAACGGATTTAATTTTTTCAACAGAACCAATTTTAAATTGCTTGGCAAAATTTTTGCCATTTATAAGTCACTAACAAATAACAATTGTCTATATCAGATAATGGTAGGGTGCGCAGTATAAGAAAATTTATTATAAATTGTTTAAACCATTATGGTTCTTAAAGGTTGTTGATTATCATTTATGTATGACTAAAGAGCTAAAGAAAAGTTTAAGAATATAGAAAAACCGCAATTAGATTAATTAATATTAGATTAATTTAAGAAAAGATTGTCATAGCAATAATAAATTATTTAAGTAATTATTGGTAGCGTGCATATTAATTCAAAGGGATTTTTTTTAACTTCGGGTTTATTTAAAAAGAGTGGTTACCAGTTGATCATTCAAAGTATTGTTAATCGCTAGCCACTACTTTCTCCCATCTTTTTGGCAGCATACGCATAATACGTCGGGAAAACGTCTTTCGAGGCTATACACGAATTGACCCATTTTTGTGCGACATTTATCATGACAGCTAATGCGATTGCGTTCAGAATTAAAGAACAAATGGCCGAAATACGAGCAGAGACACGATAAAGTTATTCTTCAGGATGACAACCCCCACGCGCCTCAACGATTCTTTTTTTATTAAGATGCCAAAAAATGGGTCGATTCGTGGATACCTTCAAAAGACGAGTCGCTTTTACGACGTGGTATCCATATGCTGCCAGAAAGATGGGAGAAAGTAGTGGCTAGCGATGGACAATGCTTTGAATGATCAACTAGTCAACACACTTTCTAAATAAAGCAGCAGGTTTACAAAATAAATCCTTCAAAATCAATGCATGCTCACAATATTTTGTTAATTTTTACTACATAGGAACTCGAAAGATCAGAACCATAAGAATGTTTTTTTTACATTTAATTGCATGTACTAGATGTGTTTACGGAAATTGAAAAACAATATACTTTTCGTAAATTTTACTATTTCCTAGGTTTTGCAGAAAAATGGCGACCATTTTTGAAAAGCAGGAGGCCCCGTATACTTAAACAAATATTTACTATATATTTGTTATAGACAAAAATAGTCATTTCTGAACATTCTTCATAGTATTTTTATAATTAATTCTTCAAGTAATGAATTTAAAGGGATTTGAAGATTTCGCAGAAACTTACCTGGTTTAATTTGGTTCAGTAAGGAAAATTGATATGCACTTTCTTTAGTGAAATTCGTTACTATTTTTGTAATAAATAAACGATTTAATATTTTATTTTTTAATTCATAATTTTGAACTTCTTTTTAATTTACATGCTTTTTTCAATAATATATTTGATATTATGTCGTTTCTTAAATTTGTTTATTTATTTGTAAGCAACGCTGTAATTACACAAACGAATAATTTTTATATTTCACAAAACATTCCATTCAAATAAAATCAGCAGTTTCCAAAAATTAAAAGCATTCATTAACTTATTTATTAAAAAAAACTGAGTGAAAATGCTATCAATTTTTTCTCGGAATATACGTAAAACCAATGATAAGTTATCGTGTTTTTAAATCTAAAGTTGTTGTTCATTTTATAAACAAATACAGATTCGTGTGAATTTTCAACTGGCGGATTTACTTTTTCAACAGAGGGACTTTTAAATTACTTTACAAACAAAAATAATTTTCTATATCTAATAATCTAAACTGCTGTAATATTAAAAGGCAATAAAAAATCAAAGCAAATATTGATTATTATTTCTTCATAACAAAAGTTCCGGAGAATAGTCTCAAGTAATTTTTTTAACTTTATTAAAACAATAATAAGGTCATATTGTGACACTAAAAACGCGCTGTAACCAACCTCAAATTTAAAAAAATTTCAATGATCAAAAATTACAATTAATCAATAGCCTCCAAATTCTGTATACACATTCAGGATCTTCACGTGCTACTTTTCACGGAGTTTTGTTTTCCATTTTCAATTTTTGTTTCGATCATGCATTTTTTTAATGTTTCATAGAAGATTATAATTGCTTGGCAAACATTGTAAAAATGATTCATCTTTAATAATAATAAACATGAGTTTTCAAAACTATGTTTTCGTTAATACAATAGTTCAGAATTTCAAGTACATTTGAAGGCTAGTCATCTATCATATTTTTCAACAAATATTAATTGTTTCACTTCCTAGTCCTAATCATTTCACTTCCTATTTATTTCATGCGTACGAGGTATAGTGTTGCCCTTAAGAGAGGGAGAGATAGAAATATACTATATAAGTATACAAGTTTCTTAGAAATTCTTATCATCTCGAAATTTTTCATAAGTGGCTTTTTCTTATCTCAGAAAAATGACTGTCATTAGAATTCTGTGTCTCAGCTTAGTGGCATTTACAGATTTTGTTGGTAAGTAAAACACTTTTGATTCGGTTTACCTTTGCAACTTTTCTATTATATTTGGGAACATTACGAATTTTGATAACAAACAAAGAAAGTGCTGACGCTATCTTATTCGCATTCACAACGTCTCACGCTGTGATGGCATTCACTACACATGTTCCATTTGAAATAATAAAGGAACAAAAAAATTTTCCTAATATATTCTATTATAAATATTTTTCCCCAAATTACTTGGCCAAATTTGTTTTTATTAATTCATGTAGTCTAACTTGGAAAATGGTTTACATTGCAGATGTTTTTGGTGGCATTATTTTATTAGGGACGATCATTTGAAGAAAGCCTTCTGACACAATAAATAATTTTCTGCCTGTACTTTCTTTTTGCAGAATTATTCATTCATATTGTAGAAGATCCAAACCATGATGACAACATTCAGGTTTATAACGTGCATCATTACGCAGATTTGGCCTGTCCAGATCGTCCATATTCCGTTGAAGAGTTGCCGCCAGGCTTTTACCATATGGCAGTAGATGAGACTCTCAACTTCATCATTGGAGTGTACTTGCCCAACGTTGAAAGATTGCATCCAGTAATTGGTCGAGTAGGGAATCAAGCTAATCGTCTTCAATGTATTTGTATACGCATAGATGGGGCCACTGCCAACGTGACTTTCCCATTTTCGATACTTGACAATCGGTTCAACCCTACTAGGCAGTCCCAACAAACAGTTGTTGCTGCCATTGTCCATGGGCCTGCTCCTGTAGCCCCTGAGCCTGTCCCTGCAGTCCATGGGACTGCCCCTGCAGCACATGGGCATGCCCTTGCAGGACATGGGCCTAGCCAATAAGGTGGCCGATTTTCCAAACGTAACAAAAATTGTTGTTAAATCTAAACGTGAGCACGTTTTTTTGGATGAAATTCTAGCATAACTGGTTTGACTTTTCTAATTAGCTAAGAACAAAGTATGTAATTTGTATCCACATTTTTTATTAATTAGGAATAATGATGTTCGATGCGGCCTTAGTACAAAGCGATCACAAATATTATTTTATTATTTATAAATCAGAATTGAATGTTTTGAAGTCTTCGTTATATTAGTTTTAAAATCAGAGAAACTGGTTATAAACTGGTTGCGAATTCTCACATCAACTTTGAACTATGTTAATAAGTAAGTGTTACTGTAAAAAAATATAGTTAAAATATTATTAATAAACATAACTTCCTTACTCTTTAATAACTGCCTTCTGATTTTGTGAAAAAAACATAAGAATTTTCTACAATCTTAAACAAAACAATGACATTGTATCAATAGCCTCCAAATTATTTATAAACATGCAGGGTCGTCATGTGCTACTTTTAAACAAACTTTCACACATATTTGTTTGATTTTAAGAATGTGTAGGTGTCTCTAAAAACTTACCATATTTTTAGATTGCTCCAAGGTATTTTCTAGGTTAAAAAATAGCCGTTTATTCCAAAAAATATTTTTTTAAATCAACAATAATATTCTTCCAAAAAACTTTATTGATTCACGCAAAAGAAATTAGTTAACTGACCAAAAACTTTCTTTAACTAATTATTTTGAATAATACGACAAGAAGACAAAATATTGTGAAACCTGTAAATAGGTATGTCACAAAAGCTTCTCTCTCTTGGCAAGCAAATGATTCGAAAAAAAATTTAATGCGTAAATCTGAAAAAAAATAGTTCCTCTATTTTTAATAGATTTTGAATATTCTTGTACAATAGATTGTTCACTTTTTAATTCCTAAATTACTGATAAATTTAAAAAATCATTATAATGTTATATTCACATTTGATTACCTAAAAAGGTGAACTTCCAGGAATTGAAATGAATACAGGGTACATTTTAAGAAATTCAATGTGAATTGAAAATAATTAAATGTGAATTTAAAGGAATTGAAATAAATTCAGGGTGAATTTTAAGAAATTCAATGTGGATTGAAAATAATTAAATTTGAATTGAAAGGAATTGAAATAAATTCAGGGTGAAGTTTAAGAAATTCAATGTGGATTGAAAATAATTAAATGTGAATTGAAAGGATTTAAAATTAACTCAGGGTGAATTTAAAGAAATTCAAAGGAATTCAATGTAACTCTAAAGGAATTCAAGATGAGTTTTAAGAAATTCAAGATGAAATTCAAGAGTTTCAATATTAATATAAAATAATTACATGTGAATTTAAGGGAATTGGAATAAATTCAGGGTGAAATTTAAGAAATACATTTTTAATTGAAAATAATGAAATGTAAATTTCAAGGAATTAAAATAAATTGAGGGTGAATTTTAAAAAAATTGAAATGTAAATTGAAAAGAATCAAATGTGAATTTAAAGGAATTGAAATTAATTCAGGGCGAATTTTAAGAAATTTAATGTGAATTGAAAAGACTTAATGTGATTTCAAAGAAATTGAAATAAATTTGTGTGTATTTAAAGAAATTCAATGGAATTCAATGTACATCCAAAGGAATTCAAGATGACTTTTAAGAAATTCAAGATGAAATTCAAGAATTCCAATATTAATTGAAAATAATTAAATGTGAATTTAAGGGAATTAAAATAAATTCAGGGTGAATTTTAAGAAATCCAATGTAAATTAAAAATAATTAAATGTAAATTTAAAGGAATTGAAATAAATTGAGAGTGACTTTTAAGAAACTCAATGTGAATTGAAAAGAATTAAATATAAATTCAAAGGAATCCGAAATGAGTTTCAAGAAATACAATATTAATTGAAAAGAATTAAATGTGAATTTGAAGGAATTGAAATAAATTCAATGTGAGTTAAAAAGAATTCGAGGGAATTAAATGTGAATTCGAAGGAATTTAAAATATACAGGGTGAATTTTAAGCAATTCAATGTAAATTCATTGGAATTCAATGTAAATCCAAGAAACTCAAGATGAGTGTCAAGAAATTCAAGACGAAATTTAAGAAATTCAATATTAAATAAAAATAATAAAATATGAACTTCAAGGAATTGAAATAAATTGTATAAGATTGTTTTTTGGAAATTCAGTGAGAATTGAAAATAATAAAATGTAGATTTAAAGGAATTGAAATAAAATGAGGGTGAATTTTAAGAAATTCAATGTGAATTGAAAAGAATTAAATGTGAATATAAAGGAATTAAAATTAATTAAGGGGCAATTTTAAGAAATTCAATGTCAATTGAAAATAATTAAATGTGAACTTAAAGGAATTGAAATTAATTCAGCGCGAATTTAAAAAAATTCAATGTGAGTTAAAAAGAATTCAAGGAATTAAATGTGAATTCGAAGGAATTTAAATTGTGCAGGGTGAATGTTAAGCAATTCAATGTCAATTCAAAGGAATTCAATGTTAATCCAAAGGAATTCAAGATGAGTTTCAAGAAATTCAATATTAATTGAAAAGAATTAAATGTGAATTTAAAGGAATTGAAATAATTTCAGGGCGAATTTTAAGAAATTCATTGTGTGTTAAAAAGAATTTGAGAGAATTAAATGTGAATTCGAAGGAATTTAAACTATGCAAGGTGAATTTCACACTATTCAATGTGATCAAAGGAATCCAATGTAAATCCAAAGGAACTCAAGATGAATTTCAAGAAATTCGAGATGTAATTCAAAAAATTCAATATTATTTGAAAAGAATTAAATGTGAATTTAAAGGAATTAAAATAAAATCAGGGAGAATTATAAGAAATTCAATGTGAATTGAAAATAATTAAATGTGAATTTAAGGGAATTGATATATATTCAGGGTGAATTTCAAGAAATTCAATGTGAGCTAAAAAGAATTCGAGGGAATTAAATGTGAATTCGAAGGAATTTCCAGAAATACAATGTGAATTTTAAGAAATTCAATGTGAATTCAAAGGAATTCAAGATGAACTCAAAGAAATTCAATATTAATTGAAAAGAATTAAATGTGAATTTAAAGGAATTAAAGTCAATTCAGGACGAATTTTAAGAAATCTAATGTGGATTGAAAATAATTAAATGTAAATTTAAAGGAATTGAAATAAATTGAGGGTGAATTTTAATAAATTCAATGTGAATAGAAAAGAATTAAATGTGAATTTAAAGGAATTGAAATTAATTCAGGGCGAATATTACGCATCATAAACTGAATGATATCGGAATGAAAAAATATAACAAATCAACTGATTTTTTAAAAATATATTACAATGCATCTTCATCAACTGAATATTTTTCACAAAATATAGTTTCCTGCTATTAGTCCATGAAGAAATCATTATTATATAATTTTTTCAAAATTAGAATTTAAAAAAAAAACATTAAGCATGCTCAAAGAAATTCCTTGACTTAGTCCAAATTAAAAAATTTGTATTTATAAGGCTTGAAATTGTCCAATATTATTTGTCACGTACCAATACGATCATCAAATTTTGTTTTGAAGTAAAAAATAATCCAGACCATAAGTCATACGTACCTGAAACAAAAAATAAATTAACTCTTTAATATTTAATATGATAATCATTTTTTTGAATATTCAAGACAGAAATATAAAATTGCTTTAGTAGGATATTATGTTTGAATTATTATTATTATTATTACTACTACTTTCCAGGATGTCTATTCAAATTCCGAAAAAAATTCGCTATAAATTTTTTATTTTTTCCAGAACCTACCTCCTTGAAAGTATTGCAGAAGACCTAAATTACGCCTTAAATTATATGTGCGTAAATAGTTACATATTGCTACAGAACATGCGATTTTATCAGCTTTAAAAAAACTTATGGTTTTTAAGAGTGTTTACCACAAAATTTCAGAAATCATTCTCATTGTCCTTGTAGGTGAACGTGACGCAGTGTAGCCTAATTAAAAATTTCGCAATTTTACAGATTGTTTTATTTGAATGAGCTCGATAATGTTACCAAATTTTGTTCTCTTATCAGCATCTTCTAATTACCATGGTTTTATAGAGGGCTTTTAAGGCTCATATGATAACAAATAGTATATATACACGACAAACATTTTAGGAAATTCTTCTCTTTCGAAATTTCTTTACAAGTAAGTTTCTTCTATTTCAATAAAATGGCTAGTCCATGGAATTATGTGATTCATTTCAGTAATTTTGACTAATTCTGTTGGAAAATATAATATGATCGTCAATTTAAATTGTATTTTTAACAGTGTATTACGTCATAGCCCCCGAAGTATAGCCAATGTTCGAGTTGTATTTCGCGTTGAGCCCCGTGCCGGGTATACTATTTTTCACAAAAAGAACATCGAAAATGGGGGCTTTCATAGCCTGTCAAACGTTGTGAAAATGACAGTATGCTGATGAGCGGGTAGACTTGGAAACCGCCACTTTCGTAACGCTTCGCCAGGCTACGAAACCCGACATTTTCGATGTTCGTATTGTGAAAAGTGTTTGTTTCCCATTCGCCTCGCTAAAAATCTAAAATATTTTTAGATTTATCCCTGAAGTTTTGCCATTTTATTGGTGGAGCATATGGTCATTTTAAGAATTTTGTTAATCAAAAAAGAAAGTGCTGAGGCTATCTTCTTTGGATTGACGACGTGGCATCCATAAGTGTTATATGAAGCAGCCAAGAAGTAAAAGAATAAATATGTCTCGTTCTGAAAATCCTTTTTATTTTTAATTTTACGTACAAATTTGCAGAAAATATTTTTACATATTTGTTAAGTTCTTAAGGCCTCATTCAATTTTGTTTTTGGATCACTTTATTTGATAAGGATCACTAGCATGCCAACGGATTCATTGAATTCAGATTTTTTAGTGACCATAGTTAGACCCACGTTTTTAGTATGTATTGAGATACGTTAAAAAATTTGTGAAATATGCGTTACTGTCCTTTTAGAAAATTGACTCCAGACGACACACTTGAATGTACTTTCATCTTCATCCAATATTTCGAAGGGTTGAATGTGCTCGTCGTAGTAAGAAGCATTGATTATTTTTAATTACCAAAACTTGGTAGACTTTGTGCAAAATAATGTATGAGACCTTGTAAAATGTAGGTCCATTCTTTGACGGTATCATAATCACTATAAAGTATAAACTATAAAAGTGCAGCCTATATATTCTGTAAGTGTAGGTGAATGATTTTCTGTTTAAAATCATTTAAATGACACAGTTAACACCAGGAATAAATTTTTTCTTTAAATTGGACAAAAACGCTGCAGCATGTTTATCTGACAAAAGATAAAATTTATCTGACGCAATTATTTATTAGACATACGTGATATGCTAAACGGCTTCATCTAGGTTCACCGAAAAAATTTCTTCCATAAATTCGACAATCCTCGCGGTATTCATTTTTTAAATCGTCTCTGACATATCGCATATGTTAAATAAATATTTAGGTAACATAAATTTTATCTTACGTCGGATAAATGTGCTGCAGCGTTTTTATCCAATGCCACAGCGTAAATTCAAAAAAGATAGCGTCAGCACTTTCTTTGTTAATAAAAAAAATTCTAAAAATGGCCAGACCGTTCACAAGAAATGGCAAAATCGTATGGATAAATCCAAAATTATTCTAGACTTTGAGAGTGACGAATTTATGAAATACATTTTAAAAATACAGTTTCAAATAAAAATGGTATTATACTTCCCAACAGAATCAATGAAAAACACTAAAACGAAGTAAAAAATTCCAATCACGCTCGTTATTTTATTGAAATAAGGGAAACCCACTAGTGAAGAATTTCCAAAAAGAATAGCTTCCTCAAAATGTATTTGAGCAATTCTTAACACTCTGAAAAACATAAACTCAAAAAAGGAGTACATTCTATATTTAATCTAAATTCTATCAAAATATATGACCATCTGACATAAGTAACAATTTCCCGAAGACATTGTTTATAACTGTTCCCAATATTAAATTATGCTTTTGAATGATATGAACATATATACTTTTAAACATGTTTATAATGTTGCCACACTTTTACTGTACTTTTGCATGGGGAATTCACTTTTCCGGAATTCCTAAAAATTTCAAAAACGTTGCACATTTTTCGAAGGCCAGATAAAAAATTTATTATAAATTCGCATATGCATTCGTACGTATACAAGTATAATATACTTATTAATAAGTCATTTATTACGTTTATTATATTTTTTATTTTTGTGCAAACCAGTAAAGTACAACAGCAATCAATAGAAATTGATGCTCAGACACAAATATCATAAAAATAAATTATTGAAGCAAAACTTTTACTCTTATAAACAAATTTTATAAACAAATATACATTTATAGAAATTTCATAGGGTTAAATATTTCCTCATCCTGAAACATCATCTTTAAATATATAACAATGTTGTTTCGCATTAAAAATTTGATTAGACATACATATCAGTTATTGGCATTAACAGTTTATATGAACAATTGCATTATATTAGTGTGTTTTTACAGAAAAAATGATTTTTTCACGAAGACTAGCTGCAGAAAAAATTATGTTCTTGCTTGTAAAAACATAGGAATATAATGCAATCGCTTATATCATTTTTTGACAATAATGACTAATACTATTGCCTATTATACTATTGAAAATATTTTATCCTATACAAGTTCTATAAATGTATTTTTGTTCATAAAATTTGTTTACAACAGTGAGATTTTTACTGCAATAATTTATTATTATGATATTAGTGTCTGTATAAGTTTCTATTAATTTCTGTTGCACTTTACTGGTTTACACGAAGATAAAAAAAACATCAGAAAATCCTATTTTTTTTAAATTGTTTAATAACATAACAGTTAACACAAAATGCAAATTGAAATTCGGCCTCGAGGGATTGATGCAAAATTTTATATAGAGTATTTGTTTTTTTTAATTTTAAAGTCAACCAAAAATTACGACCTCTAGCTTAATTTGTCTGCGAAAATATTTTTTTAATGCTCTCTTCATAATCTAACAAATCTAACGCAGCCTACTAAAATTTTTTAATGAATATTTTACTCAATTTTTTATTTTTCTCAATTGGCTTGAATTCCCTAAAAATGGGGTATTATGACAAAATTTCAGGATGGCGGTCCTACCATCGCTGGTCTGGACCGTGTAGTCATGGGAGTCTAATCCTGCCAGATCTGGGATTGGTCAGCAATCCATAAAAAAAACAATTTCTAAGTGCCAATCAGCCAATTTTTCTTAACATTTTCAGAAAACTGTCAGATTGTTTAAAATTATACGAAATAAGAAATTAACACTATTAAAAATCAATTTTTTTCTTATGGTCTTGACAGTCTAGTTCTGCAAAGATAAAGGACTGGTCAGCAATCCATACCATACAATTTCGAAGTGTCAATCAGCCACATTTTTTTCACCCTTTTTGAAAAGCTGTCAGGGTGTTTAAAATTATAGAAAATAAGAAATTAACACTATTTAAAAATCAGCTTTTTGCTTATTGTCTTGGCAGACTAGTCTGGCACATATCTGGGACTGGTCCGCAAGCCATCAAATTTACTAAGTAACAGTCAGCCTAATTTTTTTCGTTTACTCTTATGGTATTAACCTTAATATCGCTCCGCTAAACGATCCTAAGGAAATAGAGTCAATTGTCGAGAATGAGAAGTGCCGAATATATTGGAACTTTATATTCTCGACAATTGTTTCTGCTACACACTCAAGGCCTGACATAGTTCTGCTTGACTTCCAGAAGCGAACCATGTTCGTTATCGAATTTTCGGCACCAGCTTGAAAACATTTAAATCCTTCTTTTTTGTTACATTCTTGAAATATTTCGAGAACATGGTGAAATATTTTAAATCCCTTTTTTTATTTTATTCTGCACAATAATATTTCAATTAGAGAATTCAAAAATCTTTTCAAAAAATTAAGAGATAACAAAAGGCTTTTAAAATATTAAGGACTCTTAAATTAAAAAAAAAATCATAAAGCTTAAAAATAAACTGAAAATAGGTTAAGAGAATATTTTTTCAGAATTATCCAAAAATAAAAAATAAAAAAAAGGTTATATCCTGAATATTTCACTAGAATTCAAAAATCTCTAAAATAATTTCTAAGATTAAAAGGGAATTCTTAAACATGGAGAAAATTTTAACAAAGTTAGAAAAACTTTATAGAATTCAAATAAATTCAATTTCAAGCTATATCCTGAATATTTCAGGCGAATTAAAAAATCTTAAAAATAATTCCAAAGGTTGCAAGTGAATTATAAGAATTTGAAGAGCATTCTGCAGAATACAAAAGACTTATAGAAATTAAAAATAATTTCATATTATTAGGGAAACCGAACACTTTCTTTTATAATTTCTAAGCAAACTATTTCGGCCAGAGAAATCAATTGAAAAATTTTTTGGATGCCCATATGTTAATTTATTTTTCCTTTTTTCCTTGAGAGGGGTGCTGTATGAGTGCCGAAACGGTGGTGATTATTTTTTACAAATAATTTTTTATTGTGATTTGATAATAAAAATAAAAAATAAAAGAAGAGAAGGAACGGGATTTGGTTTAATAATTTTCAATCCTTCCGATTTTGTTTTCGAACATTATTTTTTTTACTATAAAAAATGGAATACCTTCTTCTCCAGCTGGCAGAAACGTAATTTTTTTACAACTGATGAATAAAAATCGGCAGTTCTTGAAGGCTATAAACACGATAGGAAAAGGTTTCGGTTTGAGTTTTCCAATATATTTTTATGCGAACATATTTAAGCAATTTCAAAATTTAAGAAAAGTTTATTTCTTTCCTTTTTTCGGTCTTACGGTTCAATTTAAACAAACCAAAAACGATTTTTGTTCTTAAAAAAATGGTTATATTTTCAACGTTTCGGCACTCACTGCGGGCCTTCATCTGGAAAAAATCCTTCTCTAAAATACAAAGGGTTTTTCTTTTTAAATACAATCAATTAAAACTAAATTATAATAACATATAAGAAACATACTAACTTATTTTTGTTATTACTTGTCATTTAAATACATATTCAATAATTACATTTAATTGTCAAAAAAATGTCGAACAAACGTTCAATAATTTTAAACGTGTGCAAAAAACATACGAGTCAAATTAAAAATTTTTGACCCTTTATAAGAGTCAGATAATACTAAATGAACGATAATAAAGAGGTTGAATTTTTAAATAACAACAGATGAAAATCTAAGCATTTTTTTCTGCTTATTATTTTTGTATTTATTATTGTAAATTTTGTGAATTCGTTCTTTCATAATTCTTTCTATTAACGGAAGTGGATAATTAATCTGCAATAAAGTAACTTTTAAATTATCTTTATTTTCTTTTCTAAATTTAAGATTACTTACTATTATACACCTGTCAACTAAACCTTTAATTAAACCAATTTTTTAACTAAAAAAATCGCCAGAATCAAAATTTAAATACTGCCCAGACCACAACGTTTTATTATATCCATTAGTTATCAAATCATTAGTGTTTCCTAAAATTGCGTTTAAAATGTTAGATAAGCACTTAGCTAAATTATACGTAGGAGAACTAACTGTTAAAACAATTGAGAGTGCGGATTCTATAACCACGCATAAAATTTGCCTACTTGTTTCAGGCTAACACACCACTTTGTAGAAAATTTCATGGCGCATCTTTTTTCTCTGGGCAAAAAGCTTGTGTTTTTTACCGTTTCTGTATAAAATCAAAAAAACTTAATTTTTCAAACCAGCAAATTAACTAAATATTTTCACTTCAACTTGCTTCGAAAGACAAGTTCTTTATATTTTTAGTTGAAAATTCACAACCGTGTCCTTTAAACTGTTCTAAACATAATGTGCAGTTTAAAATGTATTCATTTTGTTAAATAAGAATGTTATAAAATTTTTGGCAATCAGTATAAAAATAACGTTAGACAATTTTCAAACGCTTCGTTTATCGAAGGAATTTTGAGTAAGCCCAAACTTCCAGCAAAAAAAATGCTTAGTAGGATATAATTAAGTTTTCTGAAAAGTTTCAGCCGAATTGAATTATTCGTTAACAAAATAGGATCATTCAAATAGCACTAACCGAGCACGTGAGGGGCGATAGATTAGCTAGGAAAGTATTACACATCTCTTAAAATTTAGAGAACATTGTACTTGGTTCCTAAGCAAATAAATCTATAAATATTGAAAATGAATAACTAAAACAGTAAATGTTGAGTTTGCTAGAAACTCTAACTGGAAGTAGAAAAATAAATAGAAACAAAGAAAATAGGGCTAATAATATTAGCAAGGTAAAGGAAAACAAGGTATTTGTACGTACCCTTCCTTTAAAAAGATAAACATTTCAATACTTATGAAAGTGACTAAAACATAAATTAATTAACTTTGAACATTATTTTTAATATTTTCATTTCGTTAAAATTTGCATAGGTAAAATTTAGGGCATATTTTATATGCATACTACTGTAAACTAGAGGAAATAAAGGAAGTTTGAATAAAAACCAGTAAAATGAGGTTCTACCAAATTTTCAAGAAAAAATAAGTTATTGGTAGATAATTAAACTTTTTGGCTTAACATAAACTTTTTCATTGAAAATTCATAATTTTGGTTAAAAACTCATCTCTCTTAGTAGAAAATTGATTTTTTCGTTTAAAACATTCTTTATTTGTCTTAAAATTTGTGTTGTGCGGTATACTTTTCGAAATGTTTGTAATCACCCTGTAAATACGTATATATAATGTAAGATATAAAGATTTAAGACTTTGTCCCAATAAAAAAATTGCTTGTCGTTTGATGTTCAAATTTTAACTTGATAGTGTAAACAAATAAATAGATTAAAATAATTCCAGTCCAGAGTCGAGCCGGTCGAAACTCCCAAATTGTCACCTATCACGCACTCGATCAATGCTATTAGAATGCTCCTATTTTGTTAACGAATAATTTAATTATGGTCAAACTTTTCAAAAAACTTAATTATATCTTACTAAGCATTTTTAATGCTGGAATTTTGGGCTTACTCAAAATTCCCTCGATAAACGAAGCGTTTGAAAATTGTCTAACGTTATTTTGATACTGATTGCCAAAACAATTTATAACTTTTTTATTTAACAAAATAAATAAATTTTAAATTGCATATTATTTTAAGAACAGTTTGAAGGACACGGTAGTGAATTTTCATCTTAAAATATAAAGAACTTTGTCTTTCGGAAAGAGTTGAAGTGAAAAAATTTAATAAATTTGCTGGTCTGTAGAATTAATTTTTTTAAATTTTTTACAGAAAGCTATTTGTTTCTGCAGCTGTAGAATTTTTGAATGCTCAAAAATTTATGTTGAGCAAATGCTCAAACAGAGCATTTGTAGAGCATGTAAGAGAATTTAAAGCATTTATTATTTAAACAAATATATATATATATATATATTATAATCACTGCATATATTTTTACAAAAACATTCTAGAGTGAAATAAGCATATCCTTATTAAAATTACAGAGTTACTGCAGATCAGGTAATTCCAGAAAAAATCGGGGATTGTTTAGGCAAAATCTGATAGAGTTAGGGAATTTTCGAAAAACTAAAGTTGATGTTAATTTTATTATTATGGTTAAGACTCGCAACTAATTGGTTGAAATTTAATCTCTTTTGATCGATAATTCAAACTATTTTGTTTAAAAAATCATCTTTTTTGATGTAATTCAACTATTTATTTGTATAAAATTAAAATCCTTTTTGGTTGAATTATCACCTTTTTCGTTGTGAATTCATTATTTTTGGTTGAACATTCGAATACTTAGAGGGAAGTGGAATTAATTTGTTAAAAATTCAATTATTTGGTTGAAGATTCATCATTTTAGTTAACAAAACCTGAAACCTGAAACCTGAAACCTGTTGAAAATTTCATTATTTTGTTGAAAATTAATTGTTTTAACTTAAAATTTATTTAGCACATGTTTCATTTTTCGTTGAAAATTAATATTTTTTAATTCAAAGTTCAACTAATTGGTTAAAAGTTTCCCTTTTTGAGATTAGAACTCAACTAGTTCGTGGAAAATTCATGTATTTTGTTGAAAAATCCTTTTTATTCTGTCGAAAATTAAATTTCTTGTTTGAAAAATATTTTTTCGTGGAAAATTTAAGTAATACAATTTAACATTCATAATTTTATTTGTAAATTTATTTGTTTAGTTGAAAATTCCACTGTTCAGGTTGAAAATTCATCTTTTTGATTAAAATTCAACTATTTTAGTTAAAGATTTAATCAAAATTCATCACTTTCATTTAAAATTTAATTACTTTATTAAAAATTCTCGTTTTTTTGTTGTTGAAATTTGTTTTCTAACTGACAATTTACCTATTCCATTTATGGTTACAAATTTATCTTTTTTAGTTCAATATTTAACTATTTCATTGGAAATTCATGTATACTTTGTTAAAAATTCGAATATTTTTTTAGAAAATTCAACTTATTGGTTGAAAACTTATCTTTTTGGTAAAAAATTAATTTTTTTGGTTGAATTTTAACTATTTTGTTGAAAATTCGTTTCTTTTTTGGTGGAAAGCTATTTAACCAACTAAAAATTTGAGTATTTTATTTTTGGTAGAGAATTTACCTTTTTAGTTGAAAATTGAAGATTTATCATTTTATTTGAAAATTCACTTCAACTATTCCATTTTTTGTGGAAAATTTATCTTTTTTCATGGAAATGTAATGTTTTTCGTTAAAAAATATTCTGTTTTTTAGAAAATTGAATGATTCTTTTTTTAAATGTTTCTGGTTGAAGATTCATCGCTATGATTAAAAACTAATTTCTTTGGCTGAAAATTCCTTTATATTTAGTAGAGAATTAATTTTCTTAACTAAAGGTGTAACTATTCCATTTTTGCTTGAAAATTTATAATTTCAGCAGAAAATTAAATAATTTGTCTAAAAACTTGTTTTTTTTTGTTTTTCAGTTGGAAATTTATATATTTAATGAAACTGTATCTTTTTTGTTAGTAAATTCATCTTTTGAGACTAAAATTGAATTATTTTGTTGAGAATCCACTTTTGATGGTGTTAAACATCGATTCTTTTAACTGAAAGTTTAATACTTTTATTTTTATTTAAAAAAATAATTTTTTCTGATAAAAAACTAATTTGTTTTAAATTCATGTTTTTTCTGGTTGAAAATTCATTTTGCTAACATTTTAACTATTCTAATTTTGGTTGAAAATGAATAATAAAAATTAAACTATTTAGTTCAAAATTCATATTTTTCCTTGAAGATTCATTTCTTAGGTTCAAAATTTATCTTTTTGCTTTAAAGACTCAACTAAATGTGATAAAATTGTTCTAAAATCAAATTTTTTTTACATTAATATTTTTTATCATATCAACAAATTGATATAACAAATAATAATAATAATAATAAATTATAGAAATATTTGTAAACAACGATTTTAATTGGCTTATTATATATAACCAAAAAAAAAGTTGCTCGTTTTTGAAAATTGAATTAATAAAATTTAAAAACGCCTAATTCCTAATTTATAATGCTGAAAAAATATTAAAATACTTAAAATTTGATCATTTCATTATTCAACTTTCTAAGATATTCTTATATCATAATTCCATTTTGTTACATTTTTTATTATAATATTTCGATTTCTCTTAGGATTCATGAAAAAACACATACTTATTTACACACGTTTATTACCTATTGTTAATAAAAAATATGTGCAAATTTATAGTTTTAATAAGTTTATATTAAAAAGCCATTAAAATGAATCCATATATAATTAATATAAATGTTTAAACACTTTTAAATGTTGCTTGCAATACATAAAATTTTGAGAATACAGCTATATATAGTACTTTAAAAATAATGTTTTGTCAATAATCCTTTTAGACTTTAATGACTTTTATATTTTTTTAATATCAATTACCTTTCAAAGAATTGTTGGTTCTAATTTTTTAAACTGAAAAGATAGGGAATTTTTTTATTTTACCCATAAATAAATGCAATTTTTTATGATTTCAAAAAATCCAGACAGAAGTCTTAAATTTTTAACCTTTCCTTGAGCGTTATATTGATATGGAAATATCTCCTTTATAGAGATTAAGAAATTACTTTGTTCATACGTTCAACATATGTATATATGTTTATTCAAGTCATTAAATAATTCTTTGGATCTTCTTCAATATAATAACATCATTACAAAAGTGTCTGTAAAAACATACATTTTTGATCAAATTTAATTTTTACATTTAATAATACACTTTCACATAAAATAAATTGAGTATATAATTTAAATCGTTACCTGAAATAATTCGTTCGATGACATTGAGAACACAAACAAACCCAATTTTCAAACAGAACTATATTTAAAAATATTTTTTTGTGTTGTTTATACATTATTAAAAACTTACGTAGTCATCCTTTCTAAACACAGGACTACTCGTCTCAAAGTTCTTTAAGTCATTATTTGTCGTAGAAAGAAAAATTATAACAGTACAATATTGTGAACTGAACCAGGACGACATTTTGAGAAAACATATGATATATGATATATATCTGATATATGATATGATATGACGTCACATTTGATTATATGATTAGATATTGAGTAATTGTATTCATTATAACTCAAGTTACAGAACGCGCCAAAATCTTTGAATTTGAAAAACCAAATCAATTTAATAAGCACTGATAAACATCATTCATATGCATTCTTTCCGTTTGTAGATTAACGCACAAACTATTTTATTTTTTAATGAAGATGGATTCTATAATCTTTCTTTTATGTGTGATAATTTCATTTTCTAAAATTCTGATGTTTTTAAAATCAAAATCGAAATCATGATCAAAGGACCAAGTATGTTGCGATAGGCTTATTTCACCTATGTAAATCTTAGAACACATTTTATATTTTGTGTGGTACAAAACACCCGATAAATTTGCTATTGACTCTAGATCTTTTTTTTTGTACAAAGAACTTCTAATTCTTTCTGATAAACCTTGTATGTACGGAAGAATTAAACTTTTATCGTTTTTTTGTATTGCTTCGAACCATTTTGACTTTTTACTTTTACTAGAATTGTTATAAATGTTAGGTGTTCTTTCTTTAATTATGCTATTTATAAGGGGTAATGGATAATTGTTGATAATTAAAGTTTCTTTGATTTGTTTAATATTGTCTTTTCTGAATTGAACATCACTAAGTTTTATTCCTTTGTCAATTATATTTTTTATTAGTCCTATTTTTTGTTCCAAAGGATGGTGTGAGTTGTAATTTAAATACTGGCCTGAAAAGGTTGGTTTCTTATACCAGTTTATAAGAATTAGTCCATCATATGTTTTTATCAGTGACAAATAAAGGTAGTTTAGAGTGTGGTTTTCCTCAATCTCATAAGTAAATTGGACCCATTCATCGAAGCTGTTAAACACGTTGACAAATTCTTGAATTTTTTCAGTAGGAATTATAGCAAAAACATCATCTACATAACGTTTAAAAAACAGTAGCTTGAATTTTACAAGTGACAATGCTCTAGATTCTATGTCTTTTAATACCATATACGATATGACTGGAGATAATGGAGACCCCATTGGGTAGCCTGAAATTTTTTGTAATAGCATTTATTTTTAAAAAACTGTGTTGTTGAAAACAGCTCTAACCGCGATAAGTATTTCGTTTTTTGCAATTTTCGTTCAATTTCTATATATATTTAATTTTTCTTTTACATATTCCATCGCCAAATCTAGAGGTATATTGTCTAACATGGACACCGCATCCAGAGACACCATGGAATGGGAAGAAGGAATTTTTACGTGTTTTATTTTTTCTCTAAAATTTCAACTATCTTTTAAAAATGAATCTGTAGTACCTTGAACTGATTTAAAAATAGATAACACTATTAATCTCTATTTTAAATTAGGTTTAGGCACTTTTGGAAGAGCATAAGCTTTAGCTACAATCGAACCTCTAGATTCCAATCGGTAAAACATTTGATCGTTAATATAAGATTTATTATGCCACATAGTAACAACTTCATTGCATTTTTCTTCTATTGTAGGAACCAAGTGTGTTTGAACTTTTTAATACAAAATTGTTTAAATTTTTTATTGTTCTTGAAACATCTCTTATAGTGGTTTCAAATTTTAAAATTTGATTCGTATATTTTTTGAACACGCTTAAAATTATTGAATATTTGCTCGAAAGTTTTTTGACAATTAAATATAATTATTGACTACATATTTAAATGACAGGTAATAACAAAAATAAGTTTGTATGTTTCTAATTTGTTAGTATAATTTAGTTTTAATTGTATTTAAAAAGAAAAACACTTTGTATTTCAGAGAAGGAATTTTTTCCTGATAAAGGACCGCACTGAGTGCCGAAAAGTTAAAAATATAACGATTTTTTGAACAACTACCATCGTTTTTTATTTGTTAAAATTGAACCACAAGACGATAACAAGGAAATAAAGAAACTTTTCTTAAAATTTAAAATTATATCCACGATTAAAATATTTATTTTCTGCTTAGAAAACACCCCAAAAATGTCATTTACTCTAAAATTCAAAATTCCTCTCACATTGTAGGCTACACTCAATCAAAAAACATCTTTCGCCTTAAAACAAATTAGAGCTCCGACCCTCAATTTTTCTTTTTTTACGAGACCAACATAACTTTAAGAAGTTTTTTTTACCGTTGGAAAGGTGACTGGTGGTGCGAAAAAGAGGGTGCTGTAAAAATCTCAGCGTAATCGCTTCGGAAATGCATAGTGCGTTCTTGAAGCAATAAGTTATCCGCGTGGCGTGTGGCTCAAGAAAGAATACCGTTGCGAAAAAAAAACAGACAAAGTGTTGTGTGAAGGAAATGGGAGGGGGAAGGTTCCGCAAGGGCTTGTTAATTTATGGACTTATTTTTCCCGGTGCGCTGACCCATTTATCTGCCCTTTAATGGCTTTGAAACGCGTCCGCGAAGGTTCTTGATTTGATTAATCGAGTTTCAGCTCCTGTCCACGAAAGTCGCGAGAAACGAAATTAACCTCGTCACTTCCTGTTTTTCAGGGTTTAACATTATTTAATTATCTTCATCGTGGACTTTATAGTTGAAGGGTGGATTTTCAGAAGCGCTTAAGTAAGAATAAAATACTAATTTAGACTTAAATTTAAGTTTTTTTTAAGGATCTTTGACCTTTGATCTTTAAAATATAAAATATCGCATTTGTTATCTAATCTAAAGACTTCGCAGAACAAAATTTTCTCAGAAGAAAAAAACAGGATGATTTTTCATTAAACTAGAGAAAGCATAGGGGAATGAATTTTTTAAATAAAAATAAGTTTATTGTAGTTTCATCAAAATAGTAGAATGTGCAAACAGAAAATATTAATTTTCTAACAGAAAATATTATTTTTCAAACTAAAAAGTTGAGGTGTTACGTTAGAAAGTCGATAGTTTTAGAAAAGAGTTGACTTATGCACACGAAGAACTGAAATTAAAAAAAAAAAAATAATATTTCAATTTTTAACACAAAAAATCGAAATCCCAACAAAGAATCTTAACTTTCCATAAAATAGTTATATTTTTCAATAAAAAAAGATCAGGTTTCCACCAAAAACAGTATAGTTAAATTTTCATTCTAAAAAATTAAATGTTCAACAAAAAAAAAAAAAAATTTAAGAAAAAAGTTAAATTTTCAATAATAAATGTAAAGTTTCAACTAAAATGAAACAAAAAAAATTGGTGAATTAATAAAATTAATTTTGCACTAAATACAATGAAATTAATACCAAAATTAGAATAGTAAAAAAAAGTACAAAAAAAATTTATATTTAAATTACAGTCAAACAAAATAGATGAATTTTTGACAAAATTGGTTAATTTTAACTAATATCGCCCAATTTTCAAACAAAATCAAAATAATTAAATTATCGAGTTAAAATCAAATTTTAACATAAAAAAATTAAATTACAACAAATTATTTAAGTTGTCACAAATTCAAATAAATTTTTAACAAAATTAGTTCAGTTTTGGACCAAGTATAATCAATCACAAAAAGAATTCACGCGCAATAAATAATTTATTAGTACAATTTTTAAATAAAAATTAAATATTTAAACTTTTGCTGTTTATAAAATTAATTTTTTAGTCAAAAGAAAAAGAATTTTCCACAAAATTTTTAAATTTTCAAACAATTAAATTAATTGTTAACAAATTAGTTTAACTTTTAATGAATTAGATGAAATTTGGACAAAAAATATGAATAATTAACGAAAAAAGTAATAGTTGACCTTTTAATTTTCAGCTAAAAATTTTCAAAGAAAAAATTGAATTTTCACAAAAATTAAACAAATCTTAAAAAAGAGAAATGTTCAACCAATTAAATTTAGTTTCCAAAAATAAATCAAACTTTATTTAAGTACTTTTTTAACTAAAAATATGAATTATTAATGCAAAGTGTAATAGTTAAACTTTCCATTTACAGCTAAAAGTTTTCACACAAAAAATTGTATTTTCAACTAAAATCAAACATAGTAATGACTTTTCAATTTAAAAAATTACCTTTTAGCCGAAAATAATTGTATTGTCTTATTTTTACATTTAAGTGAAAAAAACAATAAAATGGAGAAGTTGCTTAAAAACAGGGTAAAATAAAATTAAAGTAAATAAAAACAGGTTAAAAAATTGAATCAAATTTTAAGTACTTTAATTTTTGAGAAAAAAAATAAATTATTAATGCAAAGTGTAATAGTTGAACTTTCAATTTACAGCTAAAAGTATTCATTTAAAAAATTTCATTTTCAACAAATTTTCAAAAAAATAGTTCAATTTTTACCATATAGAATGTATTTTCAACAAATTACTTTAATTGTCAACCAAGTAGTTAGAAATTTCTATCAAGACAATATCATTTAAAAAAAAATTAATTTCCAACTAAATAATAAAATTTAAAAAAAAAATAGGCAAAAATATAGTAATGACTTTTTAATTTAAAAAATTACCTTTTAACCGAAAATAGTTGTATTGTCTTATTTTTACATTTAAGTGAAAAAAAACAATAAAATGGAGAAATTGCTTGAAAATAGGGTAAAATTAGGAATTAATTTTGTTTAAATTTAGAGGGATTTTAAAAAGGGTGTAAAGATTTAAAAAAAATTAATTTTAATACATTAGATTTTAAAGTTTTAAAAATATTTAGAAGGTTTGGAACGATTTGAAAAGGTTTCAAAACTTTTTAGAAGAATTAAAAATATTTTACTAATTATAGATTTCAAATAATTTAATGATTTCAATGAGTAAAAAAGATTTTATCAAGATTAAAATTGTTATAAAATCTTTTTAAATCTTCGAAATGTTTTAGAATCTTTTAAATCTGGTTTACAGCAATTTAAAATTTTTTTTATATCTTTAAAAGCCTTTGTAAAATGTTGAAAATCCTTTTAAATATTTTAAAATCTTTGAATCATTTTGAAATCTTTAGTGTGCCTATCTAGTATTATTTGGCCATGGCTTATTCGAATTCTGAAACTGAGTTAACATCAAAGATTTGACCTAATAATTTACATTCCATTATTAATAATTATAAATTAAATAACATTCTACATTCGCTAAAACAAAATAAAAAAATTACATAATTATTCACAGCATTAAAAATCTGTTGATTTCAATCTATAAAATAATTGTTAAAGTCTACAAAAAAGCCTAGAAATCTCTGTATGTATTCTGTAATAAATAAAAGATAAATTATATCTTGATAAATAAAAAAAGTTTAGTAGCAAGAATGAAATGCCCGCTGAACCCTGAAGAACATAACCCTCTTTCATACTTAGATTATACGTCTTTGCGCACCTCTTCTGAGTCTCGGAGCCTTTGACCAATCAGCGCAAGATCTCGAGCGCGGGAGATTCGAAACCCAAATTAAAATCACCTATGTACTATTGGAATAAGGAATAATTTTATAAATTCATTACCTTTAATTATTAATAATCGTTTCCAAAAGTGAGGGAAGGGGACCCACAAAAAAGCATTTAAATAAAACTAATATTTTTAAATTATCTTAACATAATTTCCAAAATGAAATGAAAATTCGCTGGAAAGGGGATCTGATTGATCCAATATTGAGAATGAGCTTTGCGGAGTAGAATAAATTCGGTACATCTTCATGACAGGCGAAAGGTGAAATTGGAAGAAAATGCTGACTACAAAAGTAACTGCCGCTTGGCGGGCCATGAAAGAAGTCGGTCTTTTTTTATACGACACAAAGTAGCACTTTACCAAATGACCCGAATCTTTTTAGGGAGCCAACGCCACCGCGCGAAAAGAGTAGGATCCTGATTTCTTTTTTTTTATTTCTCAGAACCGGAACTTGCTCCCCCCTCCCTGTTTTCATAGGGAACGAGCGAAATCTTGAATGGGTGACATTAATTTTAAAAGAGGCAATAAAAATGGCGACCACGATTTTAGACACACTTGACTGAATTCACACGCATAAATATTACTCTTAAAAGTTTCTGAGAAGTTATTTTTCATTCTTCACGGTTCAAATGCGGACACTTCGTGAGTCATTTGCAAAGATTTACTGGTAGGATAATTTATTGAAACAATATGTCGTGACATTTTTGAGGGGGAAACATTTTTAGTACCTAATTTAAGTGAGCTAAAAAAAGAACACGCGCCTTTTTTGGCTTTTGCAATTTTTAAATTAAAATATAGAATTAATATTATTAACAAATTTTTGTATTTTATACTTTATACTATATTAAATAATAGAAACGAAAGTACAATATTTTTTATATTTAATAAAATAAGGGCTAATTGAAAGTTTTAAGAAAAATTTTCAGTTAAAAAAAAGAGTTGGACAATGTCTCTAATGGCGTTTTAGAATTTATTCCTAATGTAATTTACAGGGAAAATTTTGTTTAAGAAAAGAATTTTTTTGTATGTAATAAGCGAAATTTTTTGCAGTAAAAATACTAACGTGATAAATAAATTTCATTAAAGTAGAACACAAGGACGTGCGCAATTAATATTTTTGTTTATCTCATGCGATTTTAAATATAAAAAAGATAAAATTAAATTAAATATAAAATTAATATAATATTTTTGTTTTTTTATAGTACCTATTATCTAAAATAATAAAAATAAGCAGGACAGTTGCAAATTTCATTTTTGGACTCAGATGTTTTCTGTTTAAAATAACTTTTTTTATGAAAATGATACGATGCCCTATTATTGTTCAAATTTGGTTTAAAATCTAAAGTTTTTTGATTAACAATATTAATTTCCGGTATTTAACGCGAATAAAAAATGAATTTAATTATTCTGAAAAACAATCTGAAGAATAATGATAATCTGAAATTTAAAAAAAAATATTGAATTAAAAATACCAATTTTTGACGAAAGACACTAACACAATTTAAAATCATTTAAGATTGTAGCGTATAAAAAAAATTTTTTTGATTTAAAATTCAACTGTGTTGTAAATTTATCTTTTTGTTTAAAAAAATTTTCTTTCTCAAAGAATTTTAATTGTTGGTTAAAAATACAACTCTCTATTTGAAACTTAATCTGTTTTTAATAAAAACGAACTATTTTGATCATCCAAATTTTTGGTCTTAAAATTCAATTTTTGGTGCGTAGATAATTCGTATTTTTGGCTTGAAAATCAATCAATTTGGTAAACAAATTTAAATGTTTGGTTAAAAATTCATATTGCTTGAATAAATTGAACCTATTTCTTGCTTCAAAATTAAAATCTTTTTTTGTTAAAATATCAACTATTACATTTTTCTTTAAAAAATGCATATTTTCAGGTTGCAAATATAATTCCTTGATACAAAGATTTATAGAAAGTTTTATAGAAAATTTGTCTTTCTGTCTTAAAATTGACCCATTTGTTATAAAATTCAACTATTTAGTACAAAATTCAAACTATTTTCATAATCTTTATATTAAAAAATAATACTAATTTATAAAAATTGGACAGTTTCATTTTTAGTTCAAAATCAATCTTTTTTATTGTTAGAATTCAAATATTTAATTAAAAATTTTTATAAAACGAAAAATATAAACTAAAAACTATTAAAATTATTTTATATTGTTCCTGCATTTTACAACTGCAAATTTGAATAACTTGTTAAAATACTTTTTTTTTGGTAGAAAATTCAAATACTTAGTAAAAACTTGAACATTTCTTCTTTTTTTTGTAAATGTACATCTTTCTAGAAAAATTCGTTCTTTTTTAATAAAAAATACTAATCTCTGATTAAAAATTAATATGTTTCGGTTAAAAATGGACTTTTTCGATAAAAATTCAACTTTTTTTAGAAACTTTGTATTTTTGGTTCTAAAATTAATGAATTTTATAGAAAATTTAAATATTGGATACGTCTTTTTTGGTTATATATAACTTTTCTTTATTTGAAATTAAAATATTTTTTTACTGAAATATTAACTATCACATTTTCGTTTCATTGGTTGAAAGTTGAAAAAAGTTCTTAAAAGTTAATTTTTTTGGTTAAAGATTTACAATTTAGGTTAAAAATTTGTTTTTGCTCAAAATGGCTCATTATTTAAATGAAAATTTAAAATTGAAGAATCCTAAATAAGATTAAAATAAAATTTAAAATCCTAATTAACGTCTTATAATCAAGTTAATGAGCAGAATTTCCTGAAAATAAAATCAAGAATCCAACGACTAAATTTGGACAATCTGAAAAAAATCATCTTCTTCCCTAAAAAAGAAAAGAAAAAGAATTTCTCCCCTGGAAAAAAAAACAAAAAGAGGAAAGAAAAAATGAGAAGGCAACCATCCAAATCTCCTTCCTTCTCTCTGTTTTTTTAAATCTCATCTATAAATAATATTTTTCCTTTCTGTCGTCTTTTTTCTCCCTCTTTTTTTATCAAACGACAAAAAAAAACATTTTAAAACGTTTCGGCACTCATACAGTACCATTATCAAGGGAAATAAAATTTTTTTAAATGTTGGCTTGCATTTTTAAATTTTTTATTTGCCTTGATAAGGGCCGAAACGTTTAAAAAAATTTTTTTTTTGGTTTTATAAAAAAAAAGATGAAAGAAAAGAACCAATAACCTTCTTACCTTCGTTTATGCGTCTATCTAACTCCTCATCTATCTTACCGTCCCTGGTAAATAAGCTAC
>JAAAKG020082729.1:0-16722 GCA_010014905.2 Druon quercuslanigerum | reverse complement strand
TTAATACCTAAATCAATTAAAGTTAATGAAAAAACACAAAGAATCATTTTTAATTTTTTAATTTTGAAATAAATATCTGTAAACTGCAAAATGAAAAAAATTGTGTAAATCGAATGGTCAACATATATCCAGGCTATAATTTTTAATATTCTAAATTGGAGAATGAATCAAAAAATTAAAATTTTATCAATTTTATCGTTTCAGCAATTTTCAGTGAAAATCATTAAAACTTGAAAGATTACAATTTTTTTTTTTAATTCACATTTTTCAAATCAGAAGTTCAATTCTTTCAATTTTAAGTTGGCAGAAATTATTAATTGTTCAATTATTATTTATACATTAACATTTTTTTGGAATTATTCTTTTAAGATTATTTTTTAAAAAGAAAAATCAATAACAAAACTTCAAAATCTTATTCAAAGATCATTGAACATAAATAATTTGTTAAGAAAATTTTAAAATCATTCCAAAACTTTTAAATATCTTTTAAACAAATCGAATTTTTTCTAAAGTAATAATTGTTTAATTTCTATTTATTCTTCCAAATTTGTTTTAGTTTTAAACTTTTCAAGATTCTTCAAAAGTATTATATCCAAAATAATTTTTAAAACAGAAAAATCTTTGAAGATTTTCCCAAAAATCTTAAGAATTTTTTTATTCACTTTCTTAAAAAATCCCTGAATAGCTTCAAAATTTTGTTTTAAATTATTTAAAAATATAAATTTTCGTTTAAATTTGGTTGGATTATTTTCAAATTTTAAATTATTTTTTATTCTTTCTTTAAATTTGTAAATATCTTTTAAATTTATTTGAACTTTTTATAAAACAATCAATCCTGAAAAATCTCTTCAACTTTAAATTATATTTTAAATTTTTTCAATACTTCTGAATACCGTTTAAAATGATTCGACTTTTTTCTACTATTTTTCTACAATGTTTTGCTCGCAAATATAAATTTTCAATCTGTTTGATTTAAATTTATCTGTTTTGGTTGAAACTGAATCTTCTTGAATAAAAATTTAATTTTTTAGTAATATAATAAAATTATAAGAGTAATAGAATTAATTTAGTAGCAAATTTAAATAGTTTTAGTTGAAAAGTCGTTTTTATTTAAATTAATTTTTGAACTTAAAATTAAACTATTTTATGTATTTTTTAATAAAATAATTAATTTTTAGCTATAAAATTGTATTTTTATCCAAGAAGATTAAGTTTTAACCAAAACACCACAAATTTTCTACAAACTAGTTACATTTTTCTCGAAAGAAATTAATTTTCGTCGAAGATTATTTTTCTTCCAAAACAGACAAATAAATTTCTAGTTTAAAATTTTTTTCACCAGAACAGAATAATTTGAATCGAACAGATGCTTTCTTAAAGTTTCTAATAAAATAAAAGAATTTTTGAACTATAAAAAGACGAAACTAGATGAATTCTTAAAATACAAAAAATAGTTGAATTTTTATTTAAAAAAATTCAGTTTGACGTTTTAACATTAAAGTATAAATTGAAAAAAAGAAGTAAATCTATAAATATACTTCAATTGAAAACCTAAAGCGACCAAACATTTTCACTTTCATCAAAGATTTTTTGTAATCTTCGAATTCGATCATTTGGCGAGTTGGGAATCGCCATCTAAAATATAATACCGTGCGAGAAAAAGCAAACCAGGGGTGACGGTATGATTTCAATGGTGAGGGTAAACTTAGCAGGTCATAATGTGAGTCGGGAATCGCCATCTAAAATATAATCCTAGGCGAGAAAAAGCAAGCTAGGGGTGACGCGCTGGATGCAATGGTAGGGTCAACCTTAGCAGGTTATAATGTGAGTCAGGTATCGCCCGTTTTTTTGTGGGTTCAACAGTTTCTACAAAATTCGTATAAATGAATCAGGAAATCGGAGGAAGGATAAGAGAAGTTGTTGAGTAACTCGGGTGTACATTTCAGAGAGATAAACAAGGCTTCTCTGAGAGGATCCTGAAAAGTGTGAAATAACGCGAGAAAGATGCGTTCGACGGCCATATAGAGATCGTTTACCGACGATTCGACGCGAAGAATCGTATATAGCAACGTCAAAAGAAGAAGAAGAGGAGGAAGAAGAGGGGAGGAAGAGGAGGACGAAAGGGGACAGACAGACAGTCCGAGCATTCGGTGGAGAGTTTGCATTCGGAGTAGGTAGGAAATAACTCCTGGGAGCGGAGCCTATTTTGTATAACCAGTTTTGCACCGGGGCAGAGATTTACGATCGTGACCATCTTCAAGCTCCCTCGCTTGGTAGCAATCTGCTGCTCTCCGCTTACCAGGCTGCTCTCCGCTTACCAGGAGAACCTGGTGCAAACTTGCAAACTCGTCGCGACCACGATTGGACTTTGTTTTCCATTTCCAGACTTTCCTTTTTTCTTTACTTTTTTTTCTTCTTTTTTCCTCACTCTTCTCGATCTTTTCCTCCTTCCTATTATTTTCTTCGCTTCTTCCTTACTTCCCATCAGTGATGAGAAATAAGCAGTTTCTTTGAAATACTTTTCTTTTCTTTTACGTTCTTTTTGTCTTTTTTGGATCTCTTGAAAAATTGTCATCCTTCTTTGATTCTCTTAGGTCTTATTTAGTACTCATTTACACCTCTTATAATCTCTACAAAATTTTAAGTCCGATTTTAATGCTCTAAAAACTCTGCGATAATTTTAAATTTTATTTAGATCCGAATCGAGATATAAGTCCTCTTTTTATTCTCTTAAAAACTTTAATGAGGTTCTGATGAGTATTAAATTTAACTACTTACAATATCCACAAATTTCCATTTTTGCATGTTTGGTGGTCTTAAAACGGACTCTTTGAAATAATTATTAGATGCTTGTAGGTCGGTCCAACTTTTTGCGCCACTGGTTCGCCCAAACTTCGAAAAAATAATTTAACAAAAAATTTATACAATTAACAAATTTAAACAATTTAATTACATTAATTATTTAAATTTAAGAATTTAAGAAAATATTTTAGATAAAATAATATATTTTTATTTCAGAGACTTTAGACTGCATTTTTTGCATTTTAAATTCTCCGCTCTATTTACTTCTAATCTTCGCCGCTGCGAGCGGTAGTGTCGATTTTTTTTAACCTTAATTTCAATCTGACTCAGTCAAAAAAAAATCAAATAACAGGAGAACTTAAAATTAAAAATACTGCCCATCTATGGCCATAGTTCTATATTTTAAAGCAAAATTTGCAAATTTGGCAACCTCGAAAAATACTTATTTTTTTGAGTAAAATACAAAAATGAATTTTGAGGTTAGAATTTGTGTCGCACATTTATACGGTAAAATTTAAAGTTAAAATTAAGTTAAAAATATTGTTGTCGTTAAAGGTGTCTTCAATCGTATTTTTCATTAAATAAAAATAATTTTTTTGTTATTTTCATTTTCCATTATTTTTTATTCAATCAAACTTTGAATTTACGATTTTTCAAGAAAATCCGAAAATTTGGTCAGGAATTTTTCGACAGAAAATTTTTTTTTCTTATCTTCACATTTAAAAAAAAATTTCTTGCATTTCTTGACAAAAAAATTCAATGTCAACTTTTTTAATTAGGAACTTCATGATAATTTCAGCAAACTAAATAATTTTTTGTTTAATTTTATTACTTTTTTTTAACAAATTTCGTAAACAAATGCATTATTGGGGAATTTCTTAACGGATTTTTTTTTTATTTATAGCTTTTTCACTGGGATTTTCATAATAAATTCAGCAATTTTTCAATTTTCTACCAAACTGTTGAATTTTGAAGAAGTAAAATTCTACATAAACAGTATAATTTTTAAATATTATTCGATGATCGGTCAATGTTTAAAATTAGAATTATAGTAATCGTTTTTATATTTTAAATCTGGCTTTTAATGTTTTTATAAATAAATAAATATGACGAAATAAGAAACAAAAACAATATAATGAAGAAGAAATTTCTTCGTTATATTATTATTGGTAATATTATAAATAAATTTAATAAACAAATACATTAATAAGGCATTTTTCGACAACTTTTTCGTTGTCAAATACCCAAACAATGCATGTGTTTATTCAATTTGTTTAAAATATCAGAAAAATTTATTTTAAAAAATTATTAAAATTATCAACCAATCATAAATGTTGCTGAATTTATTATGAAGATTCCAGTGAAAAATTCTGAAATCGAAAAAAACACATGTTTCAGTTGACAAATGCCCGAATAATGCATTTGTTTATTAAACTTTATAAACAAATTATAAAATTGAATAAAAAATTGTTAATTTTTCTGACATTATCATGATGTTCCTAATTTAAAAAAGTTGACACCGAATTTGTATGTCAACAGATGCCGGATTAATGTATTTTTTCAATAGATTTGTTTTAAAAAATCATTCAATTTATCAACTAATTATAAATGTTATGAAATTATTTAATAAATTATGAATTAATTTGTTAGTAAAAAAATATTTTCAACTTTTCAAAAACTTCAAAATAAGTTATTTATAATTAAAAGCTTTGATTACATTTTAAATATTATTTTAATCTAAAATATTCCATGTTTAAACCATTCAATTTAAAAAATTTTAATTAGGAAAAATAACAATTAATTATTATTTACAAATATCTGACTGTTTATTTATAATCAGTAATTATAATTAAATATTAAAACCTAAACTTTGAACGTAACAATTTTAATTTTTCTGTTTCCAAAAATTTAATTTATTAGTCCAATTGTTGAATGTCGATGTATGAATAACAATTTTTAGAAAAAATTCAAGTAAGTTGAAGGCCTATTTAGAAGCTTTAAAAAATTCCAAATTAATTAAAAATTTGAAATAATTTTAAAAAAGTTTCTACGTGTACTGACAAAATCCGGCTATTCATACCAAAATTTGAAACAAAATATAGATTCTGGCAGATTTCGAAAAAAAATTTTTGAACCTCTTTAAGAATTTTAAAAGGCTTTAGAAGAATAAAAAAAAGATATTTCTCATAAAAGTTGTAAATTATTTTTTATTTTGAAAAGGTAATTATGAGTGAATATTCAAAAAGATTTAGAAAGATTTACAAAATTATCAAAAATGAATGTGAAAAATTTTAAGGAAGCTTTTTTCACTCTGAGAGAATTTTTTTTACAATCTCAGAAAAAATTGAAATCATTTAAAAGGATGTTTAGAACTTCTAAAAATATTTTTAAAATAATTAAAAATTTCAAAAAAAGGTGAAACAACATGTAGATTTTTTTAAGGATTTTCCAACAAGAAAAATAATTTAAATTTTGATTTCAGAAGTGTTTTGTTTCTAAAAAATGTAATCGCTTAATTTTTAACTTTAAAGTTAGAAATTATTATTTTTGGTTTAAAAATTAACTTTTTTCTTAAAAAATTTGTATTTTTATTGAATTCAGCTGTTTATGATTTAAAATTAAATTCTTTTTGGGTTTAAATATAAACTATTACATTTTTCGACGGGAATTCATATTTTTCAAACAAAAATTCAAAAGTTGAAAAACTTTGTGAAAAGAAATTTTTTAGTCGAAAATTATTTCTTTTTGAAAATTCCTCTTTATGGTATGACAATGCGGTTAGTTAAAAATTCTCATTTTTTTTGTTAAGAATTCATTTTATTTATTTTAAATTTTTATTATATTTTAAAATTAGTTAATTTTTTGTTGAAAATGGAAAAAAAATTGTTTAAAATTTATTTGGTTAAAAATTTCAAATATATGCTTAAAATTAATTACGTAGTTGAAAATTTACCTGTTTTGGATGAAATACATATTTTTTTCTTGGAATTCAAAAATTTGAAATATTTATAATTTCCGTAAAAAATCTACCTATATTGTTGAAAATTATTTTTTTTAACTTTTTTGTTGAAAACTAGAGTCTTAGTTTTTTATTTCGTCATTTTAGTTTAAAATTAATCTTTTTGGTTGAAAATTCGTCTTTTTAATACAAAAGAGAATATTTTTTGTTTAAAAAAGTCAATATTTATCTCTCCAATAAAAAATTAAACTATTCCGTTAAAATTTTGTTAATTAGTTAAGAATTCTTTTCGGTTAAAAAATGTATAAAGTTGATGGAAAATTTCACTATTTCTTTTAAAATTAACTTTTTTTTATTTACAGAATCTATAAAAAATCGTCTTTTCTATAAATTTAACTGTATCTAAATTAAAATTAAAATCTTTTTTGTTTGAAAATTCGTTTTTTTTAAAAATAAAATGAATTTTCTTGGTTGAAAATTTAACTTTTTTTTTTGAAAATTCGATCTTTTGTTAAAAAAATTTATCTCTTTTGTTGAAAATGCAACATTTAAAATTAAAATAATAATAGGAATTTTGAGCGTTTCTATTTCAATTAAATTCTTTTTTTCTATCAATTATTTTCTATTCTATTAAAAACCTGAATGATATTTATTTTTATTAATTTATTCCTCTATTTTCGTGAAAAACCTCCTTTATATAGAAATTTTTTATTTGTAACTTTGGAATTAAAATATTTCATTTATTAATAAATCGATCAGGAAAAAGTTTAAAATGGTATCATCAAATATTTAAATTTAAATTCTCATAAATAATTTAAAAACTATTTGTTTAATAATTAGTTAAATTTCTATTAATGATTTTTAAAAAATAACTTCAAACCTTATTAATAAGGGCTAAAGGGATAAATTGGGAATTTTCTGAAAAGGGGGGCCACCCCTTCTATTTTTGTATTCTTCCTTACTTTCCCTACTTCCGTTATTTCCTTATTTTTCCTGATAATTTATTTATTTATTATAGGAATTTAAAATTCCGGTCTTCTCTTCTGAAAAAAAATTGATTTAAAAATTAAAGTGGACACCCGTTTGACTTCTGAATGCAGCGTGGGAATCAGAGGCGGACCAGTCTGGACAGTTCTTTTATCGCGAAATCGATCAGATTGAGAATAACCCTTTTGAGCCTACCACAGGTTTTGTACCTTTTTCATCATTTGCGCCCCAAGAAATTGTGCCGATGCCGCCCCCTTATCACCAAATTGACGAGGATTTATTCGATAGCATCCGGCCGCAAGGGGAATTAATTTCAGAATCAGGGTGGAGTTCAAACTCCGTGCTTGTGAATCACTGAAAAATCCCAAAGCAAATCCTCTAAATTGTTTTAACGATTAATCTTCATTAAGAGTAAAAATGCACGACATTTAATTATCAGGAATTATGAAAAATAACTGCTTTCTTTTAACTAACCAAACTCTCGGTTTCTGTCACCCCGGTATTGGCCTTCCGAGAACTGCTGGGCCCAGTAGCGGATTTAAAAAATTGTCGCCCCTAGGCTAACAGCAAATCTGTTCAGGACCGAGTCATGCGAAAATTCAAATTTATTATATTAAAAATAGCTTTTTTGTACAAATTATTAATGAAAGTTTATAATTTATTTGTGAAATTAGCCAAATTTTTAGTCATGAAGTTTGAAAAGAAAAAATATCATATTTTGAGGACGGTCAGTTTTTATTGCATAATTCTGAATTTCAACTGTTTACGATTAAAATTTGATTAGTTGCAGCTTCTTCTTTTTTGTCAAAAATTTAACTATTTTTTTAAAAATTTGTCTTTTATTTGTTTTTTATTTTATTTTTGGTTAAAGACTGATTTTTTTAATTTGAAAAATTACATAGTTGAATAAAAATTTATCCTTTTTGGTTAAATTCAGCGGATTATCATTTAAAATAGTTTTTGGTTTGAAATAAACTATTTTGGTAAAAAAAGTTTTTTTCATTAAAAATCGAAACACGGAAAATTTAACTGTCTTTTTTTTCGTTAAAAATTTGCTTCTTTTAGTTTAATAAATTGATCTTTTTAGTCGAAAATTCAACTATGTGTTTGAAAATTGACTTTTTTTTAGAAAATTAGTCTTCTTGTTTATGAATTCATTTTTGTGTTAACAAGTGTAAAACAAAAACTTTAACAACTCTTAAAAATATGTTTTTTTAAACTAATATTTTATGTAAAACTTCATTAGTTTTGGTGAAAAATTTAATTTTTTTGTTCAAATGTAACTAATAATTGAATTTTTTTATTTTTTGTTCAAAAAATTTTTTATTAGTTCTAGATTCACTCCTTTCGGTAAAAATTTAACTTTTTTTGAAAATTTTTATTTTCTTTTTTGTTGACAATTCATTGCTTATGGTTAAAAATTTAATTATTTTGTTAAAATCTGCTTTTTTTGGTTACTAATATTTTTTTTTTTTAATGAAAATTGAACTATTTCATTTTCAGTTACAAATTAATTTTTTAAGTTGCATATTTATTTCTTCCAATAAAAATTTAAGTACTTTATTGAACAAATTTTTTTTTTAAATTAATTTTTGCACTTCGAAATTGATTATTTTATTTCAAAATTTACTTTTTTGTTTAAATTTAACTATTTTTATTCAATATTGAAGTCCTTTTTTTATTGGAATATCAAATATATTTTTTTTATACTATTATGTTTTATATATTTTTTTACCTTAAAAAAATTAGCCTTTTTGTTAATGTATTTGTGCCTAAAAAAATAAATTTTGAACCAAAAATGAAATAGATAAATTTTCAGTTAAAAAAATATTTTTGAACTAAAAAAAGGAGTTCTAAACAAAATGATTACAATTTTAATAGAAAATAATTAATTTTGAAAGAAAAAAATATATTTTCAAACAAGAAGAATAATGTTTTTACCATAAAGTTGATTTTGAACTAAAAATTAATTTTTAACAAAACAAAACAAAAATACTTTTAACGAAATTGTTAAATTTTGAGCCAAAAAAATGAATTTTTAAGCAAAGTAAATTAATTTACAAGCGCGATGAATAATTTTATAAAAAAAGTAAATTTTCAAACACAAGGTTGCATTTTCAACTAAAAAGATCAATTTTCAAGAAAAGAAAAACGAATTTTAAACAAATTATTTAAATTTTAGGAAAAAAATTATTTTGAAGCTAAAAATATTAATTTTCAATCAAAGAGACGAATTTTTAATAAATTGCATAAATTTTCATCAGAAAGGTTAATTTGTTTAAGAAAATATACCTTTTTTTAATTAAAAATAAAACAAAAAAAGGAAAAATTTTCTAACAAAAAGAAGAAACTTAAACTTGAATTTAAAAAAAAAACGAGATAAAAAACTAATTTTTAATTTTAAAAAATGCAACATTAAAAAACTCGACTTTGTAACAAAATATTATTTAAATATAATTAAAAAAAAATTTTAAGGCAAAAGGATAAATTAACTGAAAAAATTAATTTTTTTACCCGCAAAAATGATTTTTTAAATGCAATTTTCCACAAAAAAGTTAAACTTTTATAAAGTTAGTTTAATTTTTAACCAAATAGTTGAATTTATATCAAAAATATGAATTTCTTACAAAAAAGTAAATTTTCAACATTATTTGTTTATTTTATTAATTAATTATTATCACTTATTAATTACTTAATTATTTTATCATTATTTTCAAAAATAATTAATTTCGTGATAAGAAGATTAATTGTCGACAATAAAAGACAAATTTTCAAGGAAACAAACGACTTTTAGACTAGAAAAAATCATTTCTAAAAAATTGTTAATTTTTCAACCAGGAAATACGAATTTTCAAAAAAATATTTGAACTCTCTACAGAATTTTGTTTAACAAAGGAGATAAATTTTTCAACAAAAAACAATATTTTTCAATAAAAGAGTTAAGTGTTCAAACCAAAGCAAAATAGCTGAATTTTTATAACAATAAAGTGAGATTTTTTCTATTTAAAAAGAAAATTTTGAAAAGAATGTTCTATAAGCTCTTGAATTTTTAAAACAAAAAGACGAATTCTAAACCAAACAATCGAATTTTCAAGCCGAAAAAAATAAATTTAAAAACAAATTTTAAAAAGTTACTTTTTAATTTAAAAAAGTTTATTTTTAACCAACTGGTTGAATTTTCTGCAATTTTTGAACCAACTGTTTTGTTGAAAATTCGTCAACTCTTTTGGTACAAATATTATTAATAATTATAATAAAATTAATAATATTTTTTTGCTTGAAAGTCGACTGAAATCTTTTTTCAATGAAAATTATTTTTTCTGAAAATTTGACTTTTTGAATTAAAAGTTCCTTCTTTTTTAGTAGAAATATTGGATCTTTCTTGGATAAAATAGAACTGTTTTGTTGAAAATGTAACTATTTCTTAAAAATTAACTTTTTGTTTAAAATTAGGATTTTTTTGTTAAAAAGTCAATTGTAATCTTTTTGTATGGAAATTCAACACTTTTTTTTGAAAATTTCGCCTTTTGATTCAAAAATTCAGAAATGTCATTTTTTTATAAAAACTCTTCTTTTTTGTTAAACAGTATTATTTTTTGCTTGAGCATTTAACTATCTTGTTTGAAGATTTAATTCAATAACTTTATTCAAAAATAATTTTTTTTAGGATTTATATTTTTAGTTAAAAATTTATCTCTTTGGTTAAAAGTTTTACTATTTTATTGCAAATAATTCTTTATTAAATGAACATTTAAAAAATATTGGTCGAAGTTAAACCCTATCGTTAAAATTTTTTTTTAAAGGCTTATGTTTGGTAGAAAATGTAACTCATTAGTGAAAAATATATTTTTTTGAACTAACTTTTATTTTTCTACATTTTTTATTTAAAATTCTGTTTTTTTGCTAAACAAAAATTTCTTAGTTTGAAACTTCATTTTTTTTTTGTTTAAAAATCCATCAGCTTCGCGAAAAATGATTTTTTTTTCTGAAAATTCATACTTTTTCTATGGAAATTGAATTTTTTAGAGAAAATTCGGCTTTTGGATCAAAGGTTAAACAATTTAAATAAATTTATTTTTTTCTTTCTTCTTTTTGGTTTAGAGATTCTTCTTTTTTATTGTAAAAATTACGTCTTTTAATTGAAATGTAAACTATGAAATTTTTTTGTTGGAAATTTATGTTTTTAGGTTGAAATTTCAACTTTTTTTTTAAAATCACTTTTTATTTAAAATTTGTATTTTTTGTAAAAAAGTCAATTGCAATCTTTTTGGACGAAAATTCAACTCCTGCTTTGAAAATTTGTCTTTTTGGTTTAAAAATTCACCTGTTTTAGTAGAATTTTCATCTTTTATAAAAATCCAGCTGTTTGGTTGAAAATTAAATTACGTTGTTAAAAATTCATACTTTTTGGTTAAAATTTTTACTGTTTTTTTTAAATTTAACTATTTAGTAGAAAATTTACTTTTTGCTCAAAATCTATAGTTTCATGGTGAAAAATAAACTTAAATCTTCTCTGGATGAAATTTTAAATTAAAAAAAAATTATCGTTTTTTATTATATTTTATCCTTTTTGGTTAAAATCTGTTATTATTTATTTAAGCTGTTAAAGCTGTTAATAGTTAAATCAAAATATAAATTTTTAAACATGGAATAATTTTATACGAAGAAAAATGAATTTCTAATTCAAAAAGACGAATTTTTTCAACCAAAAAGAATTAATTGTCCTAAAATAGTTGCATTTTCATTCAACAAAGATTAAATTTTGTACAAAAACAGAGGAATTTCTGATAAAAAATAAATGGAAATTTCTGTAAAAAAAATTTAATGAAATATTTCAATTTTCATTCCAAGAGATTATTTTCAAAAAAATTTTAATTTCTATACAAAGAAAACGATTTTAAACAAAATAGTTCAATTTTCCAGAACCAGAAGACAATTATTCTCTACAATGATTAAATTTTAAAAAAAATATGACCTTTCAGCAAATAATAATTTTTCAAATAACTAATGCTTTTTTACCCAACCAAAATGAAAATTTAGAGTAAAAAATTATTTTTTTTTATTACCAAAAAAGTCGAATTTTTAACTAAAAAATATTCAGCTTAAAAAAAGGAAAAGCTAGATTTTTTGTTAAAAAATAAATTTTTAACCAAAAAAAGAATTTTCCACTAAATAACCAACGTAGTTGAATTTTTAAATTAAAAAAATTATTTGCAACAAAATAATTACACTTTCTACTAAGGAAGAATTATTTTTAACCAAAAAGTTGCATTTTTATTTGAAAAAATAGAAATTTCTTATAAAACATATAAAGCTTTAAATCAAAAAGATAGATTTTCTAAAAATAGTTGATTTTTCGGTTGAAAAATATTTTTAATGCATTTTCACAATATAAATATAAATTTTTAAACGAGGAATAATTTTATGCGAAACAAAATGAATTTCTAATCCAAAAAGACTAATTTTTAACCAAAAAGGAGGACTTTTTAACAAAATTGTTGCAAATTTTCTTTCAAACAAAAGAGTTTTTAATTACAAAACAGATGAGTTTTCATTAAAAAAAAATTCCAGTTGACTCCACAAGATAAAAATTGAATTTTTTAAAGCATAAAGAATCCATTGGTCCCACAATAGTTGCATTTTTATTCAAAAAAGATTACATTCTTTACTAAAACAGACGACTTTATAATAAAAAATAAATGGAAATTTCTGTTTAAAAAAATTCAATGAAATTGTTGAATTTTTAATTAAAGAGATTAATTTTTAAAAAAGTTTGAATTTTTACCAAAAAATACGATTTTCAACAAAATAGTTAAATTTTTAACCAAAAAAATGATTTTTTAACGAAAAATTGACTAGCAAAATTTTCATTTAAAAAAAATTGAATAAAGACCGAATTTCTAACAAAATAGCTGAATTCACAATCAAAGAAATAAATTTTTAACTGAAATTCTAAATTTTACAACAAAAAACTACATACATAAATTTTTAAACAAATAATTCATTTTTATGCTCAAAAATCAATTTTTAAACAAAAACATGAATTTATAAACCAAATAGTTGAATGTTTAATTAAAGCTTACATTTTTAGTCACTAACATTGATTTTCAATAAAAATTAAATTAAAATATAATTTTAAACCAAAAACATGAGTTTTTAACAAAAACAGTTAATCTTCAATTGAAAAAGTTGGATTTTCAAACTAACAAAAATTAATTTTTACTGCAAAAAAAATTGTCAACCAAAACTTGAATAATTAAATTTTAAGTTAAAGCAATGAATTTTCAACAAAACAGATGACTTTTTAGGGGGAGGGGGTGATACTTATGTACGTGATTTTTGAAAAGCGCAAAAACTTTTCCCTGAAGATTATACCTTTAGTTGTAAATTTTATTATTTTGTTGAAAATTTAATAATTTTCTTAAAAAGGCATCCTTTTTCGTTGAATATTCAATTGTTTTCTTACTTTCTTACTTTGAAATTAATTTTTTTTTATCGAAAAAATGAAATTTTTTTCGTTAAAACTCATTTTTGGTCACAAAGTTCATAATTTGATCTTGAAAAGTCAACTGGAATCTTTTTTGGATGAAAATTCAACGATTTTTTTAAAATAAAAACTCATCTGTTTTAAGAAAAATTTCATCTTTTTTTGGATAAAAATGTAACTACTTGGTAGAGAATTTAACAATTTGGTTTAAAAAAGCATCCTTTTTGGATCGAAAATATAAAATTTTTTTCGTTAAAACTTATTTTTGGTCACAAAATTCATATTTTGATCTTGAAAAGTGAGCTGGATAAAAATTCAACTATTTTATAAAGAATTTAACTATTTTGTTAAGCAAACATCCGTTTTGATTAAAAAAATTGGTCTTTTCGTTCTGAAAAAATCCATTTTTTTTAAATTTTTTTGTATTTACATTTTTTTTATTTTTATCTTGAAAAATCAACTGTATAAAATTCAAATTTATTTTTAAAATTAAAAATTCCTCTGTTTCAGACAAATTTTATCTTCCTTGGATAAAAGTGCAACTATTTTATAGAAAATTTAAAAATTTGGTTAAAAGACATTCTTTTTGGTCAAAAAAATCGTCTTTTTGGATTTAAAATTCGATTTTTTTCGTTGTAACTTATTTTTTGTTTAAAAATTCATATTTTTAACGTAAAAGCTCAACTAAAATTTTTCTATAAAAAGATTCAATTATTTTTTAAAAAATTTATCTTTTTGTTTTGGAAAATTCATACAGTTTAGTAGAAATTCAATTTTGTTACGAAAATGAAACTTTTTGGATAAAAAATTAAATTATATTGTTAAAAAGTCATACTTTTTGATTAAAATTTTTACTGTTTTCTTGAAAATTTAACTATTTCACAGGAAATTTACTTTTTATTCTAAATTTATATTTTGGTGATGAAAAATGAACTGAAATCTTTTCTGGATGAAATTTCAAATTTAAAAAAAAAATCGTTTCTTATTATATATGATCCTTTTTGTTACAAAATTTATATTTTAATCGTTAAAGCTCAACTGAAATTTTTCTATACAAAAATTCAGTTAATTTTGTTTAAATTTTATTTTTTTGTTTTGGAAAATTCATCCAGTTAAGTAGAAATTTAATTTTTTTCAACAAAAATGCAACTTTTTGGATAAAATTTCAATATTAAAAAAAAATTCATTTTTTATTATATTTTATCCTTTTTGTTAAAAAATTTATATGTTAATCGTTAAAGCTCAACTGAAATGTTTACATAAAAAAATTCAGTTAATTTTGTTTAAATTTTATTTTTTTGTTTTGGAAAATTCATCCAGTTTAGTGAAAATTTAATTTTTTTACGAAAATGCAACTTTTTGGATAAAAAAATCAATTATATTATTAAAAAGTCATACTTTTTGGTTAAAAAGTCACACTTTTTGGTTAAAAACTTTACTCTTTTGTTGAAAATGTACTTTTTGTTCTAAATTTATATTTTCGTGGTGAAAAATGAACTGAAATCTTTTCTGGATGAAATTTCAAATTTAAAAAAAAATTCGTTTTTTATCATAGTTTATCCTTTTTGTTAAAAAATTTATAATTTAATCGTTAAAGCTCAACTGAAATTTTTCTATAAAAAAAATCAGTTAATTTTGTTTAAATTTTATTTTTTTGTTATGGAAAATTCATCCAGTTAAGTAGAAATTTAATTTTTTTTCAACAAAAATGCAACTTTTTGGATAAAAAAATCAATTATATTATTAAATAGTCACACTTTTTGGTTAAAAACTTTACTGTTTTGTTTAAAATTTAATTATTTTGCAGGAAATTTACTTTTTGTTCTAAATTTATATTTTCGTGGTAAAAAAATGAACTGAAATCTTTGGATGAAATTTCAAATTTAGAAAAAAATTTGTTTTTTATTGTATTTTATCCTTTTTGTTTAAAAATTCCTATTTTTTATGGAGAATTCAATTTTTTTCGTTCAAAATAATTAACTCTTTAAACATTTTTATTTTAATCTTGACAAGTCAACTGGAATCTGTTTTTGGATAAAAATTCAACTTTTTTTTTAGAAACATTTTTTTTGTTAAATGAAAATGCATGTGTTTACAGATAAATTTTAACTTTTTTGGATAAAAATACAAATATTTGGTAGAGAATTTAACAGGTTTGGTAAAAAGTCGTCGTTTTTCGAGAAAACAAAAAATTAAAAAATTAAAATATTTTTAAACAACTTTATCTTTTTGTTTTGAAAATTGAAAGTTCTTTAGTTAAAAGTTTTACTATTGTGTTGCAAATTAATTGTGAAAATTTACCTGTTCAGTCAAAAATAATATTTTTTTTAAATTAACTTTTTACCTGAAAATGTAACTTTTCCATTTTTTTAAGATTGACTTTTTTAGTTTAAATATATCCTTTTTTGCTAAAAAAACAAACAATTTTCTTAGTTTAAAATTACATTTTTGTTGTGTAAAAATCCTACAGTTTCGTGGAAAATTATTTTGTTTATGAAAAGTCATATTTTTCTTTGAAAATTTGATTTTTTTAGAGAAAATTCGTCTTTTGGATTAAATTTCAACAATTTACATAAACTTTTACATATTTAAAAAAAAATATAAACTCTGAAACTTTTTTTCGGGAATTAATCTTTTTAGGTAAAAAATTCAATTATGTTTATTTATTTATTTATTTTTTAATTCTCTTGTTGAAAATTCAAATATTTTTTGAAAAAGCAATCTTTTATAGTGGAAAGAAAAATTTCTTTGTTAAAAATAACTTGATAAATTTTAAAAAAATTTATGTTTCATTGAAAGTATTACAAGATTAAAAAATTGGTATTTGACTATTAATGATCCAAGAAAATGAAAAATTAGTTGAGAAAATATCAGGCGCTATTTGATTTAGTAAAAAAACTATTGCCAAATATTAATTTTTTACTAATTCAAATTTAGAGGGAAATCAGATTAATAATTTTTATTTATTTAAATTTTCTCAGTATATGAGGAGAAGATAAAATTAGAGAAAAAATTTTTTTGGTAGATTAATTATTCTCGGATTTATGGGCGCCTCTCACTTTATTAAATTTCGATCGTCGGGACATCCCGACGCCACGCCACGTGAAAGTCAGACGTGATGCTGTGTAGGATGCGTTCGTGATTCGAGACTGCAAAATTCTCCTGCAAGTTCAACCCAATCTGACCTCACGTAAAAAACACTCACAGAAACACGGAATCTAATCTTCAAGATAATTTAACTCAATAATTTCCAAATCATTTTATATAATTTAAAAAATTCATTTTGATTAAACAATTTATTTTATAACAAATCTCATAATGGGCGCGCAGACCTTTAATTTTTTTTCTAAAATAAAGCTCATGAAATTTCTAATAAAGTTGTGAAGCCATTTTAAAATAAATTTTTTTTTTAATTTGAAAATGGAAATTCATTTTAAAAAAATTTCTATGACAATTTTTATAAACAAATTAATCAAAAAATGTTAGA
>JAAAKG020082718.1:0-16722 GCA_010014905.2 Druon quercuslanigerum | reverse complement strand
TGATGTGTGTAGTGTATATATATATATATATATATATATATATATATATATATATATATAAACAAAATACTATTACATTAAATATTACATTAAATATTATATTAACTCGGCCCGGGACTGCTTATTCAGATACTGCAAAATAATGTTCAAATTTTGTCCATTAACATGATTTTATCATTTATTCATTATTTTTCACTAATCTTTATTCACAGCTACCCTGAGGAATGTATTATTATAAAAAGTGGCCCATTAAAAACTTGTAAATCTTTTTTGGCTGCGCAATTTTTGTCTTAACATCTTTTTTCGTATCTTGTATAGTTTGACCGCAAAATGGAATGTTTTATTATTTTTTCTGCGATCAAAATTTAAATTTTCGATTTTTCGAATCTTGTAGTACTTTCAAAAACCAACGTTTTTTTTTTATATCGTGAGTTGTTTCGCTTAAAATGTTCATTTTCGTTTATTTTTTTGGATTTTGAAACTGCTATAACACCGGTAATTTTTTTTATCGAAAAAAGTTATTGTCGTAAATTGTTAGTCTTTTCGAGTACTAATAATAACTGTACATAGAATTTTCAAATCTTGAAAAAAGTGATCCAAAATGGCTAGCGAACGAACTTGATCTTCAATTTGAGACACTAAAAGAGTATATCAAAGGCCAATCCAATCTGTTGATTTTTTTAAAAGTATCATGCTCACAGACAGACATACATACAGACATACAGACAGAAACATTCGTAAAAAGCTGTTTTTCGGGTTCAGGGGGTCTCAAAACGTGGAAATTTGACAAAAACTGGCGAGGTCAAATTTGACACAAATTTCTAGGTGAGAATGTAAAAATGGTAAAAACTAAAAAAAAAACATTTTTTTAAATTATTTTTTGTTTACAACTACTTATTTTACATGTAAAAACATACATTTTTTCTCTTTGAAATGTTATCATGGGTTCTTCAGTTTTGGAATTTTTTAAATACACGATTTTCTGACAGAGATATATAACTTTTTATTTCGACTAATTTCGGCTCAGAGTGGGCTATACTATTTGACCAGAAGTGTGTATGTATATTGAATTAACTATTCCCATACAAAAATTTCATCAGATTTATTACTTAATTTTATTATATATTTTTATTGTACGCGGACGGTACGATTTTGACATGACAGTCGAACAATAGATATTTGCGTCTGGTATTGAACTTGGGCATGATAGAATTATCAATTTAAAAAAAAATTATCAATTATTAAAATTTATCATAAGTATACTTTTACATAAAATCATTTTATTGCTCAGGAATAGTTAAAATTATTATTAATTTCTAAAAAATCAGAACAGCTACTAGTATATTGTACACACATGAGGCAAGCTAATCTTTATAAATAATGTAAATCAAAACATTTTGTCATGTAAATATTTTTAATTAAACTTTAAATTTGTATTCTAATTTAAAAATATGCCCCGGAAAAGTTTTATTCAGATGAAAAGATATGAATAAAGAAAACGTAAATTTTCCTTTTTCATGCTTATAATTTATTCTTTTCTTTAACAAGATAATTAATGATACTTTTTCAATAAAAATTGTTCAGACAAAATAGTATGATTTTCGAAAAATATTATTCTACAAGAACCAATCAACATTCTTGGTTAGTTTTCCAGTTAATTAAGACTATCTACTGTTACTGTGAATTATTATATACTGTAGGGTAGTCTCCCCTATAGTGTTTGAAAGTGTTTTCATGACATTTTAAGTTTTAGTAATATTTTAATTTGAAACAGTAGTTTTATTTTTGAAAAAAGTCCAAATATTTTACAGATAATTATTAAGATTTTATTTCAATGTTATTATGTCAGATAAATATTTATAAACTTTTTTAGATAAATCTCTTGAGATTCTAGGATGGTAATAATGTGTATACCGCATACATCTTAAAGTTCTTCAAATATACCAAAATGTTATAAAATGGTAAATGGCCAGTCCTTAAAATTTGATATGTTTACGAAAATTATTTTAATTTTCCTTAATATATAGTTCTTGGTAATAGATATTGATAAAAAATTAAAATTGAAAAAATGTGATTTTTCTTTAAATTATAATTTTTCGAGAATAAGCCCAAATAGCAATTTCTCAGCAATGTCTTTAGTCACAATAGACAAAAAAGACAGAATTTCTTAAGGTTTCGAAAAACATTTTTTCTTAGTCGTTCCATTTCTTAAATATTTGTGAATTTGGTGTTTTATGATATTTTTTAACAACTATTAAGTCTATGATTTTTGTTAATCTAAGGAAATTACATACAGCTTGCATCTCAAGCGTGAACTAAGAGCATGTCACCTAATTTTAAAAAAATCTGCGCGCTCGGATATTTATTCTTTACATTTGGAATCCTTGATTGGAACTTTATCAAAAAGATCTCTTTTAGATTGCAGTATTTGTATGGGTTTTTATATTCTGAATTTCCTACTTAATTAAGTGTGTTATAGTTAATGATTAAGTTTCTCAAGGTTGGTAGCCTTTATGTACACACTCTCATCGTGACAGTCGCGCTGCGCGCTCGACTTTTGCCAGACATTTATCAGACATTTTTATATATCTCGCGTTTCTACACTAATAATAGGATTTTTGTTTTCATATTATTTTTATGGATAAAGAAAAATATCTTACAAGTCTTCTTTTAGATTTTTTACTTATCTCTTGTCTTTTGGCGTAATATTGGAATTTTCGATTCCCTGCATATTAGTCATAATAAATAAATAAAAATTACGTGTCCTATGGGAAAATGGTTTAAAGAGATATTGTAGGATTTTACAAACGCTCTAATTCCTCTTTAGGACTTTTACTGCATTTTGCGTCGTTTGTTTTTAAACTTTTAATGTTGTGGTCTTAAATTTGGGGCAATTCTAATACTTTCTCGAACAGAAATGATAACAATTTAATAAATTATTACAAATTTGCAGCTCTTTTTCAGTCAAAAAATTGTTGTTAAATCTTTTTTTTTCGTAACTTTTGTCATTTTTCCACAAGTTTTTATTTTTTTATTTTCAATGTTATTTTTCACGAATAAAGAAAATAGTACTCGTCCTATCGCAAAGTGATTATTAACGAATTTGTAGATCTATTTTTAGGATCACTTTTTTTGGTTGATTAATCTTTTTTCGTATACTGCATTGTTGAACCACAAAATAGAATTTTCCACTTTTCATTATTTTTTGTGCAATAAAAAATTAGATTTTTCCTTATACATATTTTGGAAATATAAAACAATAAGACCGACATTAAATATCTCGAATCGTCAAGTCTTTTTTATGTAAGCAAATTAAAGAAAAGACAAAAGAAATTTTAAAAATAAATTTTTAAAGAGCTTTTTAAAGAAGAAGTCATTTGAATTATCTTAAATTCAGTTGAATTCCTTCGAGGCCAATTAAATTTAATTCAGTTTTAAGTCAGTTAAATTCAGTTTTTAAATTCCACTGAGTTAATTTTATTTAAGAGGAATAAGTTTCAATTATTTGAACTAAACTAATAAAAGTTTACAGTCGTTTATTCGAATTTTAAATAAAAACTTAGACACGCTTGGAACATGGGTTTTTCGGAAAAGAATAAAATTGAACTGTACATTAAACCGGCTTGATTTCCTTGTACTATGAAAATTTTTAAAATCAAAGTAAATTTTATTTTGAAGGAATCCAAAAGTGAAGTTGAGTCTTCGTAATTTGACTGGTTCAATAATTCGAGTAAATTGAATGGCAAAAATTCGACTTAACGTTCGGATTCATTTTTTTTACCAAAAAAAGAAAAATTTTTATTCAAAATTGTAATCGCTTTAACAGATCGACCGGTTTAATGTACATTCAAATTTTTTCTATTGCGAAAAATCCAATTTTCAAAGCGTGTCTAAATTTTTATTAAAAATTTGAATAAACAAATGCACTTTTCAAAAATTAAACTGACTTTGAATTATAGAAGAATTTTTCTTAAAGATTTAATTAAGTTAAATTCACTTTAATTTTAACTGAATTACTTCGAATTCAACTGATTTTAGATCAATTATAATAAATACAATTGAATTATATTAAATTGAGCCAAATTCAATGCAAGTAAAGATAATTAAATTGAGTTGGCTCGAATTCACTTAAAATAAGTGGGATGCATTTGAAGTTACTTGATATCAACTTTAATTTATTTTAACTCTCTTTATTTCACTTAAATCTACATATTAAATTAATTGAAATTTTCCAAATGTATTAAAATTTACTTTAATTTCCTGGAATTTTCTTGCATTTGCAGAAATACACTTGAAGTTCTCCTAAATAATTGAATTTTCTTGAAATCCTTTTAAAACGATTCAAATTTTTGAATTTAATACAGAATTATATGCACTATAATTAATCTTAATAATATTGACTGTAATTTTGAATATAGTAGAATTATTCTCCTTGCTAAAGTCAAATTAAGTTAAAGATACTTATAGAATACATTTCCATTCAGCCTATTGAACCAAATTAAATCTCAATTGAAATTTTCCAAAAAAGATTTATGTTTCCCAGAATCAGATTTTTAAAATTTTCAGAATTCTCCAGTTTTCTGGTTCGAATACAAGACTTCTAGTTCGTTGGCCATGAAATTTCTTGAAGTCACAACCATGACTCTCAAGTCCTTGTGCTTTCGATATCTGGATGTCTTGTATAATATACTTAGTTGAAACGATGGTGATATCGTGGAATGGAACTGACCCAACCAAGTCCACTTTCACATAACTATGTATGGTGTGACACAAACACGAGTTCGATTTCAGTATTCCGGCAATGTAACTTGACTGTGATCATCAATTAATATCGTTCTTCCTGCTGCTTTGAAGAAATAATTTATGATCCATCAACCAGCCACCAGGTGTTAAAATGACCATAAACTGTCATTTAATGGTAAACAGATTTATTAAACTAAAATGTAAGTTTTCAGAGTTGTTTCCTTATGCGCAAAAATTTACGTTGTTTTCATAATTTTAAAAATGACAAGAAAGATTCTGTTCAACAATCGCTCAAAAGACGATAAAAAATCTCAAGCAGTGAGCAATAAAATGTCTTCTCAAGCTTACTTCAATACTTTTCTGAAGGATGCATGTTCAGTTACCTCATCTACTAAATGCTACATTAGCCATGTCAGAGTACAAAAAATATCACCAATAAACAAAATGATAGAAGGTTTGTATTTGGAAAGTTAGTTCTTACAATTGAAATCTCTTATTGAAATCCATTTCCTAGTCACTAGAACCGAATCTGCTTTATTCGACATTCATATATATATATATATGTGTGTGTGTGTGTGTGTGTGTGTGTGTGTGTTTATAGTGAGAGTACGAACGCGAATCGCATAAAAAACCAATAAACAAGCAGCTTCATGCCAGTACTTCAGCACTTTCCCATTGAGGAACTCGCTTAGGATCTTCTCGATGTGGGAAAATGAGTCGCAGTCTGAACTCATGATCCTTGTATCAAATTGTATACATGTATAAAGAGGATATATTTGCATTTTTCTATTAAGATAAAGTGATTTAATCCGATATTTCTTCCGGCTTTGAGAACAAATTTGATAAGAGAGCCAGAAACAATTGTAACCCTTGTCAAATTGTGGGTATTCTGTAAGACAATATTTTTTTAAAACCCTTGGCGAAGGAAGAAAGTTCGCTGGCTTTCATGTGCAAAACTTTCTAAGTCCTTCGTTTCTAGCTCCTTTTATGTAAGCTAGGTCGATTGTGTTTCCGATTGCATAACCATATCAAATAAAAGCAGTGCGATGAATACAGGTTTGGATTTTGAGAGAGTTTTATGATACATATAATTTCTTTGTGACTCACCAATAAAAATTCATACGCAATTTTCACATATATTAAACGGGGAAGCTGTCTTTAACTACTGTGTCAAAATTTCCTCTTTCGAACAGGAAAAGCTATGCTGTTGCAACGGATATTATGTATAAATGTAGTGTAATGGTATGAGCCAAAAACCAAAATTATTTGTTTATCGATATGACCTATCAGAAAAATTCTATATCAACGTGAACTAGCCGATCTTGTGAATTATCTGTATCTATTTTATTTGATATAAATAATAGTAAAGAATATAAATAATAATAGTGTGATATAGTGTGATATGTTTCCCTGTAGCGTGTATCTATTTTATAAGATGATTTTTGCATCTAAGAGCCAATAGGTTAGATATAGAAAGCATGTAAACTTTTCAAACCCACAACCTTAACCTTTTTAGTGTGTGTGGGGGGGGGGGGGTCGATTCGACCCAGGGCTAAAAAATTGTACTCTCAGATAGAAACCTCACGCGTAGTTTCGAGTCACCAGGCTTCTTCAGTCAGCCATATAGCGAGTAGAGAAATTTCGGTTTGACTCTCGCCTACACTTTACGTATATATTTTGACAGGTAATACTTTATGTAAGTTTATAATTTTTTGTTTTTTTGCACTAGTGGGAGTAAAATTTCACTTCATATTACATAAATAAAAAAAGCAAGGTCCTCTGTGTACATATTTAGATCGAAAATGACCAGAAATTCCGCGCACTGTTGCACAAAGTACCAGCTACCACTGTGCGATGGACACAGCAAGAGCCTCTGCATGGTTTGTTTGCAGTTGTTAATTTGATTATGTTACTGTAATTTATAAATTTATTACAAAATAAATGGTTTTACATCGAAAAATGTGCATATTTCTATCAGAACCTTCTACATTCACACCTAAAAAAAGGATGAGTTCATGATTGAAAACTAAGGATTTTAATTTTTTTAATGGTTTAAAACATTTTTTCGTTAAAAGGCACACTCTTCCCCTTTAATTTCCTTTTTGGTCCGTTCTATTTCATTCATTTGTCTCTGAGTTATAAATTTTTGAAGGAAGCTATTTTTGCACGAGTTTATAGGTTTGTTGTTAATTATATAATGGCAAATTTTTAAATTCCTAGATTGCAAAATTTTACCGTAAAGTATAAGGCTTAAACATTTTCCATGCGTTTTTTTCAGATTTTTAACAAACCTTTTTCGATTTTTTTAAAGCGTGAGGTCTAATCGACCCCCCCCCCCCTCTACGCTTAAGTAGTGCAAAAAAAGAACTACCTGAACGGGTTAATCCGTAAAATATTTGTAAATTTCTAATTGCAGATTAAAAAAATGAAGAAACTTATAAAAGGATGAGACGGCAGAACACTGTGAGCATCATGAAAAAATTTTAATTTAAAAATTGATTTTTCATGCTCTAATATACATTAAATAAGCAATTGAAGCACCAAAATCATTACGAGACAATTATAATAATCAATAGTGAAAAATTAATTACTATAAAATCGTTATTGTCATGATTAGGCTGTTCGTCCATCAAATTTTTATTTAAATGAAAAGGAAAAATTAAAAAATTAATTGAATTTCATATTTCCTGTGAAATTAATTTTAATTTATAAAGGCACCGGATTCTATAATGCTTAACACAAGCTGTCTAAGGCCACCCTATTATTCGGTGACAAATTCCGCAAGTTTATACAATCTTAAGTTCTGTGTTTCGATTCCTAGTAAAGCGAAGAGAGTAGATACTTTTTCAAAAACGATTTAACTTTAAAATCGGTTAAGAAATGCGACCATTAGAATACATGAACTAGAAATTCCAAAGTACATATGCCTTACATTCAGACATACATTGTTATAAATCTACATTTATTTTACATTACCAACTTCCGGTACGAATTCCAATATATCCTTTCACCAAAATGTGCGGTGGAATTTTAGGGCATCTTTAAGACAATAAAACAACTTTTACTAAAAGTGGCACTTACATTGCTATGCGGTCTCATTCTTCGAATGTTGATACTGGCATGGAAGCTATCAAGATAAGTTAAAATTGACCTTGCGTATTCTCTTCCGGCATGTTTTAGCGGAATTTAATTTTCTCTTTTAGCCTGTTTTCTCATTTCATCAACAGGAATTGCACGTTTATATGCATTATATATGGATTATATCGCCGTCACCATTCCTTGTGAGCCTATCTGCTGCGACTTGTTGGAATTAATCTAGAATTCTTTAAATAGAGCATGAATTCTTTGGAATTCTTTATAATCTCGCCTACAAAGAAATTGTATAAGAGAAAATTAAAATCCGGCATATTCTGCTAAAGGCAATACTCGACCTAAAATTCAAGCACCGGATTCTGAACCGCCTATAAATGTATCACCTGGGAGTGGGGAGACCCCTAGACGTCGCGACGTCTAGTAAGCGTAGGTCAGAGGCCTCCAGAGACACTCTCAGGCGACAAATCTGTTTTCCAAAAGTCAGTAGGTTAGAAAACGAAAGTAACGTGGGGAATCTTCCATATATGAATGACTAACCTTGAAACCGAATGCTTTCGGTTTTCATTCTTGGTCAGCCTTGAAAAACGCAAGTGACGTTCGCAGGATTCTATCTCGCACGGTTATTCTAACACGTTGAAAAAGTATTAAGCTTGTAGAGAGTTGTGTCTCCGGTTGACATATATTGCGATTCTAGAACTCTCTTCACGAAAGGGAAAACAGCGACCTTGAGGGAAATTGCGAAATCAACTAGTTGACCAGTTTTTACGAGACTTCATCTCGTATGACATTAAAGTCGCCTTTTATGAGAGCTCGTAAAAGATATCTCACAGTACTGGCGAGATTCGAATAACGAGAGAGGCTGTTCGAGAGTTTTCTGCCTACGAGAGAAATTGCAACTAAAGCCAAAGTTAACGACCATCTATGCTTTTTGAAAATATAGAGATTGTTTCAATGCAGATTAGATCAGGAAGTAGAGATCTTTGTCGGAGATTTACGATATCGTTCAAGTTTTCTGTTTTAGAAGGTATGTTAATTTAGGACAATTGGTGCAATCTTAGTTTTCTGAATTACATGGGAGAGTATGGAATGTGAGAATAAAAAATGAAAATTTGTTAAACCAGAGTAGTCGCCTTGATGATGCTCAATCTCAAGGTGTCATTTGTGATGTGAAATAAGACAAAAATGTTCACTCAAACAAATCAACAACCCCTGAAAGAGTCTAAAATAGTGAAGAGTTATGACTCGAAAGACAATACGAGACCCATTTCAAATTCTTGCTTCAATTTTCCGCTTTTTAGATTCACTGAACAGAGCTTTGAGTCTGTGTTGTGCACATGAATGATACATGTCTGACTTCCCACATTAGTTCGACTATTCGTCACCCATATTTTTATTTACATACCTTTGGCCAACTATCTACTTGTACTATAGTGAGGCATGAATTTGGTGTGATAGCCAAGAACTTTCCTGACATTCTAATTACTTGAGTGCTCACCAACCATTCACGATTGAGTAACAATTGCGTGATTGCTTGCTTGGATCGGTGAGTCGAATCTATGACAGGCATCACCTGCCTCAACTTGGAGGGTCTTCATGTCCAACCTGGGCTCTCAAGACTTTTACAACGGACTTTAAAAGAAAGAGCCTTCACTGCATCGCTCTTTTGCCCTGATAATTCGCCATAAAAAAATAGTGCTCGAACATAGACTCTAGACATATGAGTAATCGCCTCCAGTGATCTTCATGAGAAATGAGAAATTTGCCAAACTTTCATGAGGATACAGACGGTTTCGCCAACTATAGTGGCTCTTACAATTAGAGCTGGTGGGAAGCGATCTCTTCAGATTTCAATGGAAAGACTATCAGAAAGAATGTGACAATGAAAACTACTACAGACACGTGATTTTAACATCTACTTTTTTCACGGATGTCTTTTTCTTAAATTGGAATCGAAACCTTAGTCGTTGAGATAATAGTAGAATTGATGAGAAGTCATGTGGAAAAAGTATGCCAAATTTTTTTTTGTGTCTGGGATTCGATTATCTAACTTCTTGCGTTTCGCATTTCACTTTTTGTTTTACGCTTTTTGATTTTTCTAAATTAATTACTTTCACGCTGTAAGAAAAAATTGCGTACGCTTCAAACGTCAACAGCTACGGTATTGAGGAGACGGCGTGAATTTATCAAAGGTGAAAAGCAAAATACGATAAGTAAAAAGTTACATAATCGAACCCTTATATTCAGGGATCCTCTGAATTTTTTTTCATAATTTGAATCAATAAAAAACCAGAATCATGTTACGAGACAAATCCGAGGCTCAACAGCAAAAAATTAATTTTATACAATCGATACTACAGAATAACTCTGGATAAAATTGTAAAAAACCTACAATCATTAAAAATACTATTATTAAATAAATTCTTCATTTATTAAACATGTTCAAATTTAATGAAATTAAAATGATCCCATTACAATATTTTCAAATTTTTTAAAACTTTCCAAAAAATTGTTTAGTCGTAAAATCATTGGAAAACTAACAGCGCAAAAAATAAAAGATGATTTTTCAAAGCAAAAAAACTATCTCAATCGTTTAAGCAATTTTCTTCAAAAATACGAGGCACAACCAACAAAGTGATTTTTTGTTAATTTTCTATTTTTTTATTTCATTTTAAACTCTGTAGATTTTAAATATTCAAATATTATCACTGCGTGGTAGAAGCGCTGCGCCGAGAGATCTGTCAACCATTTCGACTCTTTTCGAGATTCAGTTGCTAGTTACCAAATAAAGCAATTAAAATCAAACTTCGCTTTTCTTAATTTAGTTATTTCTTCTTTATTTGGTTATTTTTAGTCATTTTTTATTGAAAAATGCAGTTATTATAAATAATTCAACCACTGCATTAGTGAGATAGTATAAATAAATAATTAAAATTTAAAAATCAAACTTTTACACTGAAATGTGTGATGGAATTTTAGAGAATGTTAAAATCAATAAAACGTGGTTTGCTGAGACAAAATTTCTACTTCATCTCGAATTAACGAATTCGTTCCAAAGTGGCTCATATGAGAAAAAAAGAGTAATAATTACGGACCTACTTTTTAGGGCTTATGCTAGTCGAATAAAACGGAGCTTCAATTTTAATAGTAAAAAATTCAAGAGAGGTTCACTTTGAACGTTTTAATTTACAGTTCTGTTTTGATTACTTTTAATGAAAAAATGCACATAATTTTAATTATATACGTATATTTATGTGTATATACATAATATCATATTATATTATCATCAATCTTTCCAGTGATGGACAAGAAAAAATTTGTGTGTGTGTGTAACGATGAATTTAATGCTTTATTTTTGATTGGCAACGTATAAAAACACAAAAAGGTTTAAGATATGAAATGAAACAATTAATAAAACAGTGAAACATCCGACTGTTTCATCGTTGAAATACTTGAATTTTATAAAAATATTTAATAAAAATTATAAATAATCACTCTCACCTTTCAAGAATAATAAAAAATTCATTCCGAAGAAACAGATATAATCTTCAAATTATTCGCAAATCTTATTTTTAACTTTTACGTCACCGAATTTTAATATGTATTATCAGTTCAGTAATCATTTTGGAACAACTCAAGTTATTTATCATTCTCCGAATTTTTTCCATACCTGCCACTTCGGAACGAATTCGGTAATTTTTTAAGAAGATATTTTTTTTCGTATTGAAAAATTGGGACTTACATATTTACAACGTGTCACTTTTCAACTGATGATTCTTGCAAGCTGTTAGAATCCGTTTTTTTATCGAAAGTAAAATCTAATTTGAAACGCTTAGATAATTCTGATATAGTCGATAGCTTTCAGAACCATCTTTATGGTTTCGTTAAAAGGTTTTAAATTTCACGCCGGTGTGAACAAACAATTATATCTTTAACACAGAACAAGAAATATATGTTACATATATACATATATAGAGGTCCATAAAGTATTTCATAGCCATTCTGTAATGGACCTCGGAAGTAATAAAAATGGGTTAATAATTATTGGGAGACTCTCAAGCGTATTTGACACACTTTGATTAAATGCTTACTTATTTATTTGCGTTAGGAAATATGTTAAATTTATATTCTCAAACAATAAAAAGTTTTTGCATATTCGTACCTTCATAATAATTCATAAATTTCCTAAATATTTAATTCCTAACTTTGATAATAATATTTAGATGTAATCAGCTTTTTGTATTATTGATACGAATACATCGATTTAATTTAGCCTTGTAAATTATAAAGTAAATAACAATAATATTTTCGAAGGGAGAATTTTCGGATGGGTTTTTCTACTGACAATTTTTGTCGACGTCTGACTATAACATTGCATATCTACTTAGTATATGAACAATTTCTTGAGACTTAAGAATTAGTACTCAGTAGAAAATTCCATTTTGGTAAGACATTCAACTGATATGTAACTCAAGAGATTATTTTCTTTTTTTCATTGCACACAATATTTATTTAAATTAGGGCTATTAAATTTTTAGTTTTCACGTATAATACTTATGTTATAGTTACAAGAACACATTCAATATATGTATAACATTCTGTTACATATAACGCAATGACTTACAAAAGAATAAAACAAATTGAATGAAATGTTTTTGAAATAAAATTAGGTTTAATTTGAATGGCTTTATAGCTACTGAGAAATTTCTGATTTACACAATTGAAGACACTATATGCGATACATTACATAGAGGAATTCCTGTTAAACATTTCTGTCAATCAATGACCGTGTCGAATAGCATTTCTCCAGGACATACTAGATTTCTTCCAAGCCATTAAAAGAAAAGTATCCTAACGCAAATTTTTCAAAGTTAGATTTCTTTCAGCCTAGAGGACTGATCCGCCGACCGATCAAGATTGAAAGTTTCTCGGAGAGATCAGTCTCTCTGAAATACTTTTTTTCAGGAGGCAGTAGGCATAAGATGACAATGATCGTATCGCATGTTTTAAAATAGGTATAACACCTTGTATCATAGGTCGTTAGTGTGTTTAAATAATATGGTACTAAGTGGAACTGAATTCCTGATGAACTTATCCTTCATATAATCAGGAACGCTTACCTCAGGGAATGAGAATGAAATTTCTTCTCGTCCATAAACGGAGTCAATCATACATATTAATTTTTTCTAAATTTCTCGAGAGGAGTAAAAATGGAAAGTGTTTTTTATTCAGAAGATAGAAGCCAAGTATACTGAAGTGATTCTTATTTATACTTGTTGGTAAAAAAGTATTAGAATTTATTTGCTCTCAATCCTCAGTTTTGTTTGAATACCCCCCAAAAATAATCTTTTTTAAATTTAAACCAAGTCTGTTTATATTAAGTCAGGCCACAACGACCACGAAGTTTCCTATTTAAATTAAATGGTTAAAAGGCAACTTTTAGTTCATTTTTCCGAGTGCCAAGCATTTTTAAACTAATTTTCAATTGTTTAAACAATTTAAAATTGTATAAACATTCGATTTTTTCAAGTAAGTCGCAAAATACCTATTTGTTCAAGCATATAATTCATCTAGAAAAAGCAGGAGAAACATTTTCTTTGTGCAATATTTTCAACTGATTTTAATATTTTAGAGCACTTACTTGTTTCATTACATTTTTTGGCAGATTGGCATATTATTAAGTATATTTTGATTTCTTAAAATACTCTTAGACGTTTGAAAAAATTTTAATTGTTTGAACGAACCATTTTCTTAACTTTATTTTTGGAACGCATTCCGATTTCCTGCTCTACCTTACCGTTTATTCTTACGGAAAATTCCGTAATACTAGACAATGCGCTTACACCGTACTTTCTGCTTTCTACTGATAAAAAGCACATCCAATAAATTTAATAAATATTTAATTGTTAACAAAACAAATAGTTTTAGTCATTTTAATATTTTTAATGCTTTAAAAGTATTTTTAGAAAAAAAATGTAGTACGTGAAAATATTTAATTCTGACAAAAAAAAAGAGAAATTCAAATGTTTAAATAAAATAAAATTATTTACGCAATTTCAATTTGTTAAGACATTCAAAAGTATTCTTTTTTCGTATGCTTACAAAATTTAAATTACGTAATCGTATAAACTATCTATAAATTATAATCCGAATGTAATTTTTTGTGACACGTTTTGCACAATTCTCTACAAAAATGTTCACTACCTGCTGAACAATTCCCAATAAAATGCTACACTGGTAGAAACAATCTTCAAAATCTAAACAAGTTTTTTCTTTAACTAAACCGAAATTTAATTGTTAAATTGTAAACTGCTTTGTGTACATCGAAATAATGATTCGATAAAATGTTTTGTCATGCACCATAATTCCATAAATCTTCACGATCATATAATTAAATAATGCATTGGCGCAATGCCACGCAATTCTATTACACAGCCATAAGTAGCACAAAACTTTACAGCCACAGAATTGAAGCAACGCCGGACGAAAATGTTCGGCTTGGATGCGGACTTCTCTCGTCTCTGTTAATTAAGACTGTGTCTGGTCATCCCGAGAATTTGAGATGACTAGCAATGCTTACGAAAATTATTTGAGTACTTATCTGAAATTTCAGAACGATTAATTGAATTAAATTTTTTTAAATTGCGAAAATACCTCTAAACACGGTGTTCATGGATTTTTATTTTATGGATTTTATAGAATGAAAATTTGTACATGCTCATCCAGAGAAGGTATTAAATTTGTGTAAAATTTGACCCCCCCCCCCGGGTTTTCGTCAAATTTCTACGTGTTGAGACCCTCTCAATCCGAAAAACAGGTTTTTACGAATGTGCCTGTCTGCGACTCTGTGTGTCTGTAGATTTTTAGTTATTTAGCCCGATAACTTTTAAAAGAATTGACTGATTGGATTGGCATTTGGTACTCTCTTTTAGTGTCTTAAAATAACGGCCAAGTTCCTTAGCCAACAATTTTGGGTAAAAATTCGAAAATTAAGCGCATTTTGAAAATTTTTGAGACCACTTTTTTCAAGATTCAAAAATTTTATGTACAATTATTTATAGTACTCAAAAAGACAAATTTTTTTCTACTGACTTTTTTTTGATAAAATGAAAATTTGCAGGGCAATAACATTTTCAAAATCCAAAAAAAAAACAAAAATTAACATTTTCAGTCAAACAATGCACGATACTAAAAAAAAGTGAAGATAAGAAAAATGTTTCTTTCAACGCACCATACAAGATTATCATAACACTTTTTGAGTTTTTTTTTTTAATCGAAAATTCAAATTTTTACTGCACAAAAAACACTAAAAAATCAAAAATTCCATTTTACGGTCAAACTATGCAAGGTAAGACAAATGATGATTACACCAAAATTGTGCAATCAAAAAAGGTCTACAAATTTTTCATCAATGACCTTTTTATAGAATGTGTAGTTTTTATTTTATTCTTAAAAAGTTAGATTAAGAGTGAAAAGACTTGCCCTGTGAATAGGCACATTCTTGTCAAAACTTTTTAAAAACTTTCTATCAACTATCAAAAAAATATAATTCATGGCAAATTAATTAATTTTTATATTCTCATTCAGAGAAAGTATTAGATTTGTGTCAAATTTGACCCCCCCCCCCTCAGTTTTTGTCCAATTTCCACGTTTTTAGACCCCTTGAATCAGAAAACAGGGTTTTACGAATGTGTCTTTCTGTGTGTCTGTAGATTTTTAGTTTGTTACCACGATAACTTTTGAAAGAATTGACTGATTGAATTGGCATTTGGTATACTCTTTTAGTGTCCCAAAATAAAGGTCGAGTTTCTTAGCCAGCCATTTTGGATCAAAATTCGAAAAGTGAGCGCATTTTGAAAATTTTTGCGACTACTTTTTGCAAAATTTGAAAATTGCATGTGCGTGTGTTTATATTACTCTGAAATTCGAACAATTTATCTTGATGCCATTTTTTGATAAAATGAACATTTTCAGAGATATAGCATTTCTAAAATAAAAAAAAAACGAAAATGAACATTTTCAGCCAAAAAACGCGCGATACGATAAAAAGTCAAGACAAGAAAAATGTTGCTTTTTAAATGCCCTATAAGATTATTCTAACTAATCGGTAACAAGTGGAAATGAGGGGGTTGATTTTTTTATTTTATTTTAAAAGTGGTGCATATGAGCGCATTTTAAATTCTATTCGACGAGATCTTTATAACTTTTTATATTACAATTTAGATTATTTGGAGATATCATCGATTGGTGGGTCGGTAACAAGTGGTAATGCGGGGGTTGATTATGCTTTTTGTTTATTTTGAAAGTGGTGCATATAAGCGCATTTTGAATTTTATTCGAAGAGATCTTTATAACTTTTTATATTACAATTTAGATTATTTGGAGATGTCATCGGATAGTGGATCGGCAAAAAGTGTAAATGAGAGGATTGATTATGGTTTTTTCTTAATTTAGAATGTGGCGCAAATGAGCGCATTTGAAACCCCATAGGAAAGTCAATTTATCAATGCGGATTGAAAAATTTTTATTTTGTTGGTCATCATTTTAACATTTTTATGACCTGCATATCCTGGGCGATTTTCAAGATTTTCAAAAAAAATTTCCGGTGCATACGAGTGCATTTGAAGACGAATGAATCCATGTCCGCAACTTTATATTCAACATCACTGATAAAGATTTAACGGCTGCGTTACACCTGCCCCCCCTCCCCCAATATGATATCTTTGTTAATTAGCTAACGCAACATTTTTTAGTGGTGGCGCATTTGAGCGCATTTGAAGTTACGGCAGATAGCTATAATGAATTTGAGAAAAAATTATTATTATTATTATTACACCATTAAGCCGTTTCCCTTTCGGGGTAGGCGTGACTCACTCGGTAGGGAGGGGA
>JAAAKG020082707.1:0-16723 GCA_010014905.2 Druon quercuslanigerum | reverse complement strand
TTTTAAAATTGTTGTTGGCTAGGTTTGTTTTTCACTCAACAGCATTCTATGGTGCATAAATTTAATTCAATTTTTTGAATAATTTAACGTTATGTTAAAAATTTTCACCTCATAATTTATTTTTATGTTACAATCTTGGAACAATTTTAGGTTATTTTAGTGTTTTTGTTGTTTTTCGTGTATTAAACAAATATATTAAATATTAATTCTGAAGTTTAGATAAAAATCTTGATCAATTTTCAAGAAAAGAGCCTTGCTTTTCTTTAAGTAGTATAGCTGTGTCAGTTTTGCTCCACCTGCCGACCGAGAACGGTTATGTTCTATGCTAAGTTAACGACAGTAGATATTACCGACTGTCGGCAATGCATATTAACGATAGGTTACTAGTTTTACAGCCTGATTATGAAATTAACGCATAAAAAGTGCCAAAGTCCCCGTTTCATCGACCGACGGTACAACTAATAAACGATCAGTAATACGCATTGTCAACCGTCTTTAATACCCACTGTCGATAACCTAGTATATACCAGAACTTTGCTCGGTCGGTAAGTGGAGAAGAACTCTCACAGCTATACTACTTTTTTCCATTATTGTAGATAACAGATACTATAAAATACACTTCTTACTAAAAATGAGTGAAATTTGGTTAATTGTGATGGCTATGAACTGGCCATCGATTTGAGTAAACATCAGCTAAATTTGAGCAATTATTAGTAAAATTTAACTATTTCAGATATAAAGTTTGCTTAGGTAACAGCTCCAAGCACAAAGTTTCGACATATTAGGTTCTTAAAGTTAAGAAGCTTTAACGACCCTTTAAAGTTTTAAACTTCGATCGCGTCGATAACAAGCACCGGGTGGATATATGTCGGACGCTGGTATTTGAAAAGTAGGTTCGCAGGTTAATTCTGAAGTGACACAAAGTCGATATGAAGAGGCGCGAGATTATTGAGAATCGCGGTGACGCACAACCCTTTATATATGTTATAACTTGGATAATTGTCAAGGAGCAAAATTTATTTATTTATTTATTTCAACCAGAAAAGATGATTTTTTTACTATAAACGATAAAACTTTAATCCTGAAGGACGAATTTTAAAAAAAAAGTTACATTTTTTTCCAAAATAGAGGATTTTTTAATATAATAGTTTCATTTTCATCAAAATTTGCAACAAACTAATTAAACTTTTAGAGAAACTTTTGAATTTTTAACAAAAAGATGAATTTTCAATATAGAATGACGAATTTTCGGTTCTAAGAGATGAATGTTTAACAACATACAGAAATTTTCAAAAAAATTATTACATTTTTAACAAAATAGTTTAATTCTTATGACAATACTGAAACCGTAAAGATTAAATTGTCAAGAAAAAGGTGAATTCTAAAAGAAAAATACATAAATGTTTAAATAAATATGTATTTGAACTTTAAGGTGAAGAAGATAAATTTTCAGTAAAATAAATTAATTTTCAACAAAATAAAACAAATTTTTTTTATTATAATAATAAAACCAGCAATAATAAATTCCTAACTGAAACGATGAATCTGGAACGAAATAAAAAGAAATTTAAGGAAAATAGTTCAACTTTCAAATAAAAAGTCAGATTTTCTACAAAAAAGACGAATTTTCTACAAAAAATTTCAATTTTTCAGGCAAAAATATTAATTTTCTACTAAAAAGACGAAATAATGAATCAAATAGTTTCATTTAGACCAAAGATTAATTTTTTATTGAAATTATGAATGTATCACAACAACAAAAATTTTGCAACTGAAAAGACGAATTCTTAACAAATAAAAATTGTTCAATTAAGGGAAAAAAACAGAGAAAAAATGAGTTTTTTGTATAATAGTTTTATTTTGAACAAGATATTTGAATTATCAACAAAATAGCTTAATTTTAAACACAATTTTAGAACATTCTACCTACACATCAATTTTCAACCAATTCGAATTGTCAAACTAAAAAGAATAAAATTCTACCAAAAACAGTTGAATTTTAACCCGAAAAGTTGAATTCTCAAAAAAAAGATGAATTCTTAATAAAAAATAGAATAGTTGATATTTCAATTAAAAAAAATATAATCAAAATAATTACATTTTCTACTTACAAAAATGAATTACGAACCAAAAAGTTGAAGAAAAAAATATTAGCGAACTTTTAACCATAAAGATTCATTTTCTACCAAAAAGACTAATTTTCAAATAAACAGGTTAAAAATTCTTGAATTATATTAAAAATTCGTCTTTTTTGGCAGCAAAAACTTAAATAGTTGATATTTCAATTTAAAAAAAAATATCAACAAAATAATTACATTTTCTACTTACAAAAATTAATTATGAAACAAAAAATTGAAGAAAAAAATATTAGCGAACTTTTAACCATAAAGATTCATTTTCTACCAAAAAGACTAATTTTCAAATAAACAGGTTAAAAATTCTTGAATTTTATTAAAAATTCATCTTTTTTGTAGCAAATTAATATTTGTTGTCTAAAATTCATCTTTCTTATTTGAAACTTCAACTTTTTTTGAAAAGTCTTGAATTTTATCAAAAATTCGTCTTTTTTGGTAGTAAATTAATCTTTTTGTTGAAAAATTCTTGTTTTTGAGTTAAAAAATTCAACTTTTTGGCTCAGAATTCTTAAATTTTGATAAAAATTTGTCCTTTTTGTAGTAAATTAATCTTTTTGTTAAATAATGCTTTTTTTTAGATAAAAATTCAACTATTTGGTTGAGAATTCTTGAATTTAGTTGAAAATCGTAATTTTTAAAATAGATAATTCACATTTTTTAAAAAAAAATTAATCTTTTTCGTTCGAAATTATATTGAAAGTTCGTGTTTTTTGGCAATTAATTAATCTTTTTGTTTATAAATGCATATTTTTTAGTTGAAACTACTTTTTTTAGGATTCTTGAATGTAATTAAAAATTCGTCTTTTTTAATAGTAAATTAATCTTTTTGTTTATAATTTTTTTTTTAATTGACAATTCAACTTTTTGGTTCAGAATTTTTTAATTTTGTTCAAAATTCATCTTTTTTGTAGGAAATTAATCTTTTTGTTTAAAAATTATTTTTTTAGTTAAAAATTCAACTTTTTGGTTCAGAATTCTTAAATTTTGTGAAAAATTCATCTTTTTTGTAGTAAATTAATCTTTTTGTTTGATAAGGCTTTTTTTTAGTTGAAAATTCAACTATTTGGTTAAGAATTCTTGAATTTAGTTAAAAATTGTTATTTTTTTAGTAGAAAATAACATTTTTGTTAAAAATTAATCTTTTTCGTTCGAAATTTAGTAACTAGGTTTTAAAGTTGAATTACTTTTTTATAAATAAAAAAATTGTCTTTCTTTCACAAAAATTCAACTTTTTAATTGAGAATTCTTTAATTATATTGAAATTTTTTTTGGCAGTAAATTAATCTTTTTGTTTATAAATGAATATTTTTTTAGTTCAAACTTCTTCTTTTAAGAACTCTTAAATGTTATTTAAAAACTCGTCTTTTTTAACAGTAAATTAATCTTTTTGTTTATAAATTCTTTTTTTTTTAGTTGAAAATTCAACTTTTGCTTCAGAATTTTTTAATTTTGTTCAAAATTTGTCTTTTTTGTAGTAAATTAATCTTTCTGTTTAAAAATTCAACTTTTTCGCTCAGAAATCTTAAAATTTGTTAAAAATTCATCTTTTTGTAGTAAATCAATCTTTTTGATTAAAAAATCAAATTTTGGATGAGAATTCTAAAATTTTATCGAAAATTTGTCTTTCTCATAATAAATTAATCTTTTTGTTTAAAAATGTATCTTTTTGGTTACAAATTTAACAACTAAGTTTTAAAGTCGATATATTTTCGTTCGTAATTTAGCAACTAGGTTTTAAAGTTGAATTACTTTTTTACAAATAAAACAATTGTCTCTCTTTCTCCAAAGTTCAACATTTTAGTTGAGCATTCTTTAATTATATTGAAAGTTTGTGTTTTTTGGTAGAAAATTAATCTTTTTGTTTATAAATGCATATTTTTTAGTTGAAACTACTTTTTTTAAGAACTCTTGAATGTTATTTATAGTTATTATATAGTTATTAATTCAACTTTTTGGTTCATAAATTTTAAACTTAGTTCAAAATTCGTCATTTTTGTGGAATATTAATCTTTTTGTATAAAAATTCTTTTTTTAGTTAAAAATTCAACTTTTTGGTTCAGAATTCTAAAATTTTGTGAAAAATTCATCTTTTTGTAGAAAATCATTCTTTTTAATTAAAAAATAAAATTTTGGTTGAGAATGCTTGAATTTGATAAAAATTGCTCTTTTCCGTAGTAAATTAATCTTTTTGTTTAAAAAGTCATTTTTTTTTTGTTGCAAATTTAACAACTAAGTTTTAAAGTCGATATGTTTTCTTAGAAATGCATTTTTTTGTCGAGGCTTCAAAATTTTATTTAAATATTCATCTCTTTTGTTGGAAATTGAACTGGTTTGTTTAAAATTCCTTTTTTTTTGTTGTTAAAAAATTACTTTGGCAATTGAAAATTTACCTATTTCATTTTGAGTCAAAAATGATTCTGTTTCAAGTAAAAATTGAACGTTTAGTTAAATTTGAACAATTTAGTTAAAAATTCGTTTTTATGGAGAAAATTAATCTAGTTTAGTTAAAAATTTCATCTTCTGGATTGACAGTTCTTGTACAACAGTTTAGTAGAATTTCTTTCATCATTCAAAATTATTTTTTACACTAAATTTTAACTATTACCTTTTTGGTTAAAGATGTATATTTCTGAATTTAAAACTTAATAACACCCGGATTATCTGTCACATAAAATTTAATTATGCATATTTTAACACTGATTCTGCAAATAACTTTTTTCTTTTAATTGTTAACTTAATACCAAAGTTTATAATTTATTACAAGATGTTGTGGATGACGTCTGAAACAAAATACCTTGGATATTAATGCGGCGGATTGGCGAGTTTCACATTATGACTTTAAGAGGCTCTTCACCTGGGGTGACCGCTAGAGAGATTGATCAGCGACCTGGGTCGGACCAGTTCTGCAGAACGAACGTTTTATATAAATAAATTAGACTAGAATTCCGGATCAATTTAAAAGAGTGACGTTTACCCCGAAATGGAAATGGCTTAATGGTATAATAATAATAAAAATAATCGTTCCCCTACTGAAATAACCAGACATAAGAATCAGAATTTCTTATTTTAGTAAAGGTTTCCTATCTTTTTTTATCTGAAGTCTGGACCATTATCCTCAAACGACTTGTTCTTTTATCGCATGCTTTTTGCACTGCTTATGCTCTAAACTCGAGTGGGTCTGAGTGAAACTGCTAGTTAAAATTCAGGTGGATTTCTCAGTTAGGCTGAAGGTAATGTTCATGTATTTTAATAGGCTCGAGTAATAAAAGGAAAAGAAATACCTATAAAAAAAAATTTTCATCCGAATATTCATTTTCAAACTCCTTTGTATTTACAAACCTTTAAGCATCCCTTCAGAGGCTAAAATTTAATGAGTTCATGAATATTGAAAAATTGTAAAAGAATTCAAGCATGTGTATTAAAAAGGAAACATAAATCAAAGATAAAATAAATATTCATGTTTGTAGGAGGCACACGTTACTATTTGAATGAAAAAATTTTTTTCGCATCTATTCTTTACAAAAAAGGTCCAATACGCAAAATTCTACGAAATTGGCGGACAGATTGAATTGTATTTCGTTGTCAAGCCCACATGATTTTTTCACGAAAACCTTTTTGCATTCAATTGAGCATATCAGTTTTACTTTTTCCTATTTTAATCGGTTTATTAGATTTTTCATTGAATTTTTATGACACCGAAATAATATTGTTTTTTTTGTTTTTTATTTGCATTATCGCGAATTTTTTTAGATATAAAATTTAAATTATTTTTAATCTGAAGGAAACTAATATATTATTACTGAAAAACTATTAAAAAAGATAAAAATGTTCTCTGACACTGGAATTTTTTAGAGAAAATTAGTGGCATACAATTATTTAAATAATAAACTTATATAATAATATTTTCCATTTTTTATCGATGAAAATTAGATCAAGAGAAAATATTAATGGCTAAAAAAATACACCAAAAATAATAAACAAGATGTGGTATAACTTGAATTTTCTTCCTCCTAGAAAAAAATTCTATAGATATTCGAATTGTTGCACAAATAAAATTAATTGCTAAATTCATACATTATTTTAAGTTATAAGGATAAAAAAATTAAGAACGATATTGCAAAGAACTTCTTTAAATTTTTTGGGATAATTTTTCATCATGTAGAGGTATTATAAATTTCTAATATATTTCTTTGTGCAAATTTTAAATCTAATTTGTAGAAGTTCTATTTTGATATTTTTTTTCATTTGATGAAATTTTGTACAAAATTTTCAAATTTAATTTCTCGTATCAGGGTTGCTGTGAAAGTATTTATTCCGAAATTTCAGATCCTATTTAAATCGATTTGTATTACATATTTTTCGAAATTTTTAACAATGACTGGAAAAATTCTTGTTCCAAAAAAATTAAAAGATTGTGTGGGATATTTCCGGCAATTCTCGCTTGAATAAACATTCTACCAGTTGGTAGAAAATTCATTAATTTGGTTGAAAATGAAACTTTTTTCTGAACAAATTCAAATACTTGAGTGAAATTTGAACTCCTCTGTTAAAAAATCATTCTTTTAGTTCGAAATTCATATTTTGGATTTAAAATAAAAATATTTGGTTACAAATGTAACTATCTGAAAGATAATCTAATTATTTTGTACAAAAAATAACTTTTTTTATTGAAAACTTACATTTTCGGGTAAAAATTCGAACTGTTTTATTAAGAATTCTCTTAAAAATTCAATAACTTTGTTAAAAATTAGTCTTTTTGGTAGAATATCAATCTTTCTGGTGTAGAAATCTACCTTTTTAAAAAAAAATTATAACTATTTGTTTAAATTTTAACTTTTTGGTTAAATATTCAAATATTCGGTTAAAAACTCGTTTTTATAATATTTTATAATTATTTGACAGAAAATTAAGTTTTTTATTCGTCTTTTGGTGAAAAGTTGGTCTTTTATTGTAGAAAGAATGATTATAATTATTGTCAAATCACAATGAGAAAATTTGTAAAGAATAGTCACCAATGTTTCGGTACTCATACTTATACACACTTATCAAGGGAAAAAAATTTGAGCAAGCAGAAACAGCAACGAAAACACGACACTCTCTCCATGATTCTCTAGTTAGAAGAGAGCATCGTGGTTTTGATGCTGCTCCTGCCTGCTTTAATACGTTTGTTGTTTTTTTTATCCGGAGTCATAGAGAGAGCATCGGCGTTTCGTTGCTGTTCCTGCCTGCTTGAATATTTATTTGTATCTTTTTTCAAATTGCAATAGGAACGTTTTATGGCGGTTGTCCAAATTTGGTCGTTGGATTCTTGGCTTTATATTGGCTTCATATTGGGAGAGGGAACTACAAAACTTTACTGGTACTTTTTTACCTAAAGGTACTTTCAAAATTTAAAATTTAGGAAATTTAAATGAGCTTAAAACACAAATATAAAGTCCTATTTTATTATTACTATTATTATTATAATAATTAAATAGGACTTTATATTTGATTTTAAGCTCATTTAAATTTCATAAATTTTAAAATTTGAAAGTACCTTTAGGTAAAAAAGTGCAAGTAAAGTTTTGTATTCCCCCCTTCCAATATAAAGCCAATATAAAGCCAAGAATCCAACGACCAAATTTGGACAACCGCCATAAAACGTTCCTATTGAAATTTTAACGTCTAATAATTAAATTAATGTGCAGAACTCCTGAAAATAAAACCAAGGCTTGAAAAAAGATAAAACTTTTCCTAAAAAGGAAAAGAAAAAAAATATTGTTTTGGACCAAAATAAATAAGAGGAAGAAATAATTATAATTATCATCAAATCACAATGAGAAAATACTGTAAAGAATAGTCACCAATGTTCCGGTACTCATACAGCACCCTTATCAAGGAAAAAAAATTTTTGAGCAAGCAGAAACAGCAACGAAAACACGACGCTCTCCTACTGACTCTCTATTGTGAAGAGAGCATCGTGGTTTCGTTGCTGTTCCTGCCTACTTGAATATTTATTTGTATCTTTTTTTCAAATTTCAATAAGAACGTTATATGGCGGTTGTCCAAATTGGGTCGTTGGATTCTTGGCTTTATATTGGGAGGGGGAAATACAAAACTTTACTTGTACTTCTTTACCTAAAGGGACTTTAAAATTTAAAATTTAAGAAATTCAAATGAGCCTAAAAGCAAATATAAAATCCTGTTTAACGTCCAATAATCAAGTTAATGTACAGAACTCCTGAAAATAAAACCAAGGATCCAAAGACCAAGTATGGAGAATCAGCATAAAATGTTCCTATTGAAACTTGAAAAAAGAGAAAAATTTTCCTAAAAAAGAAAAAAAAAAATTTTTTTGACAAAAATAAAAAAGAGGAAAGAATAATTATTATTATTATGAAATCACAATAAAAAAATTTGTAAAAAATAGTCACCAATATTTCGGTACTCATACAGCACCCTTATCAAGGATAAAAAAATTTGAGCAAGCAGAAACAGCAACGAAAACACGACGCTCTCTTACTGATTCTCTAGTGCGGAGAGAGCATCGTGGTTTTTATGCTGTTCCTGCCGGCTTTAATATGTTTGTTGTTTTTTTATCCGGAGTTAAAGAGAGAACATCGTCGTTTCGTTGCTGTTCCTGCCTACTTGAATATTTATTTGTATCTGTTTTCAAATTTCAATAAGAACGTTTTATGGCGGTTGTCCAAATTTGCTCGTTGGATTCTTGGCTTTATATTGGCATTATATTGGCAGGGGGAAATACAAAACTTTACTTGTACTTTTTTACCTATAGGTACTTTAAAATTTTTAAATTTAGGAAATTTAAATGAGCTTAAAATAAAATATAAAATCCTATTTAAAGTCCAATAATCAAGTTAATGTGCAGAACTCCTGAAAATAAAACCAAGGATCCAACGGCCAAATTTGGACAATCGGCATCAAATGTTCCTATTGAAACTTGAAAAAAGATAAAAAATTTCCTAAAAAAGACAAGAAAGAAATTCTTGGTTTAGACCAAAATAAATAAGAAGAAAAAATAATTATTATTATCAAATCACAATTAAAAAATTGGTAAAAAATAGTCACTAATGTTTTGGTACTCATAAAACACACTTATCAAGGCAAAAAAATTCGAGCAAGCAGAAACAGCAACGAAAACTCGAGACTCTTCCTGATTCTCTAGTTAGAAGAGAGCAACGTGGTTTTGGTGCTGCTCCTGCCTGCTTTAATACGTTTGTTGTTTTTTTTATCCAAAGTCATAGAGAGCGCATCGTAGTTTCGTTGCTGTTCCTGCCTACTTGAATATTTATTTGTATCTTTTTTCAAATTTCAGTAGGAACGTTTTATGGCGGTTGTCTAAATTTGGTCGTTGGATTCTTGGCTTTTTATTGGGAGGGGGAAATACAAAACTTTACTTGTACTTTTTTACATTAAGGGACTTCAAAAAATTTAATTTTAAGAAGTTTAAATGAGCTTAAAATCAAATATAAAATCCTATTTAACGTCCAATACACAATTTAATGTGAAGAACTCCTGAAAATAAAACCAAGGATCCAACGACCAAATTTGGACAATCGGCATAAAATGTTCCTATTGAAACTTGAGAAAAGATAACAATTTTCCTAAAAAGGAAAAGAAAAAAACTTATTGGTTTTGAAAAAAATAAAAAAGAGGAAAGAATAATAATTATTATTATTATCAAATCACAATGAGAAAATTTGTAAAAAATAGTCACCAATGTTTCGGTACTCACACAACACCCTTATCAAGGAACAAAAAATATTCGAGCAAGCAGAAACAGCAACGAAAACACGACGGTCACTTCCTGATTCTTCAGTGTGAAGAGAGCGTCGTGGTTTTGGTGCTGCTCCTGCCTGCTTTAATATGTTTGTTTTTTCTTTTTATTCTCCAGAGTCAGGAAGAGAGCATCGTGGTTTCGTTGCTGCTCCTGCCTACTCAAACATTTTTTTAAAGAAAAATTTGTATCTTTTTTCAAATTTTAATAGGAACGTTTTATGCCGGTTGTCCAAATTTGTTCGTTAGATTTTTGGCTTTATTTTCAGGAATTCTGCACATGAACTTGTAAAATTTTTAGTGAAAAGTTTGTACGTAAGAACTGTATTGTTTCGTACTTAGTACGCTAGCAGGAGCTTATGAGGGTTCCCAATAGGACTTTTAAAATTCTTGAATCTTTACTAATTTCGTAGTGTTTGAAATTTGTGATCACATGAAATTTGGAACGTCTGTTACCGATGGGAAGTTTAATGAAAGGCAAAAAAGTTAAAATGGAAAGTATTTGTAATCGGCTCTACAGCCAGATGCTTAAATTTGATAAAGCTGGCTCGGGGCCAATGAATTTTCAGCCATTCAGAGCGAAGCTTCGAGAGGAGACCTGTTATAACTTACACGTATATATGTACCTGTCCCATACGTCCCGAGAATGTGCCCACAAAACCATAAATCCTGGTAATGGATTTTCTTGAGAAGGTACGCGAATCACTCGTGGCAAACTTATGTGCCACTATATGAGGTACTTGCTCTTGGTAACTCGGTTACATCGACATCTGGACGCACATGATTCTCTGTCAACAAACAGACAAACTAGATCCAATAAACCGCGATTCAATTCACGTTTATCTTTTTTAATTTCCGAGGAAATAGAAATTGAGTAGTCCCCATGTTCCACAAAACGAGCGTCTATTTTTCATGTATAGTGTTCGTTTTTTTTTATCGATAAGGACAGGCATACACAGGTAGAAAATTCATGTATTTTGTTGAAAATTGTGCAAGTTTTTTAATTCGTAAATAATAGTTGCTTGACAATTGTTTTTTTTCTTAAACCGCTTAATGTCTTAATTTTTATCTAATCTCAATAAATAATAGCTTTTTTTCTTCTTGGAAATAATCTCTACAATTCTACTCACTGCATTCTGCTAAAAATAGTTTGTTCATTCAACAGATTTTAAATAAGTTATCATCAAACAAAAATAATTCAACTTACAAGGATTTATGTACGAACACCGTTTGAACTCTAAAAGTGTAATTTTGAAAGAAAGGAAACAAATTTTGTTATTTACAGGGTGTCTATTTAAATCCTAGAAAAAAATTCCCTGACAATTCCAGGTTTTTCCAGGTGTCTCAAGTTTTTTGCAGGTCTAATTCTTCATAGTATTAGGCCATTCAAATATTTCGCTTTTTTTAAACAATCGAATAGGAATATGTATACAGTTTTACGAGTTTATACAATAAATAATTTTTTTGTTTTGTTTTGTATATATTCAATTAACGTGCTATATTAAATTCAACTTGAACCGATTCAAAATACCACTTTTTCAAGTAAAATATTGCATTTTAAACAATATATGTAAATTATTAACCAAATAGTTTAATTTTCAACAACAAATAAGACTTTTTTAGCAAAATGTATAAAACTTGAACCAAATAGTTGAGTTTTCAATGAAAAAATATCATTTTTCAATCCACTAGTTGAATCCTGAACCAAAAAAGATCAATTTTTAAACAAAATTAGTATAGTTAAATTTACAGTTGAAAAAATTAATTGTTCACACAAAAACATGAATTTTCAAACAAGAAGATTAATTTTCGAAGAAGTAGATATATTTTGTACTAAAAAAGAACATTTTTTAATCAAACTGTTTAATTTTTAACTGAAAAAGTTTAACATTAAACAAAAATGATGCATTTTTATATGGAATAGTGAAAATTTCAACCAAAAAGATCAATTTTCAACCTTAAATTGAATAATTAAACTTTTAGTAAAAAAAAAATAGATTTTTATCTAAAAAGATGAAATATACTAATGGAATGGCTACATTTTTAGTTGAAAAAATAATGCTTTAAAAACAAAAAAATAAACTAATTTTAAAAAGTCACATTTTCAAGAAAAGTGGTTAATTTTCAACTAAAATGATGAATCGCTAAGTGAAATAGTTTAATTTCACACAAAAAAAACAATAAATTAAAAAAAGTATGAATATTGGACCAGAATAATTAACGGCTAATAGTTAAATATTTATATAAAAAAGTATTTTTCAACCAAAGAGATTAATTTTCAACAAAAAATATGGAATAGTCAACTGGAATATTTAAATTTTCAGTAAAAAAATTAATTTTCAGCCAAAGAAAAAACAAATTTTCAAAAAAACCACATAATTTTTTAACTAAAGAGATGAATTAACTTTAAATCAAGCAATTCAATTTTCATTTTAAAAAATATCAATTCTGAATAAAGCAAGATTTTTCAGTCAACAGAGAGAGAAAATTGCAAAGAAATTGCTGAGTTTTTAAGAAGAAAGATAAATTTTCAATCGAGACGATTAATTTTATAAAAAAAAAAGAATTTTCAACTAAAAACGATCAACTTTAATCAAAAATAGAAGTAGATCACTTTTAAGTCGAAAAAATTAATTTCAAACCAAAAGAAAGGCGAACTTTCAATAAAATAGTTAAATATAGTAATATAAAGCTACTTTTAAACTTAAAAATAATTGTTATTTATTTTCATAATTAAAAATTCTTAACTAAACACGCTCTCGAACAAATTCTCTAAATTAAAAAAAAATTCCCTGACATTCAGGGTTTTCCGGATATATAAAAATTCCCCGACTATTTCGGGTTTTCCAGGTTTTCCAGGTACGGTAGACACCCTGTATTTAATTCGCTTCAAAAAAAAGAGAGGCCCTTTTTTGTTTTTTTTATTTTTTGACTTTATAATTGAAAAAGTTTGTGTTTTCTTCATTTTTATTGCGTTTGAAACGGGGAAATTCGAGTAGAAAAGAAGAATATTTTTGTTTTCGATTTTTTCTGACCTGAAAAAAGGATGATTATTTCACATTTTATTTTTTTATTTTGTTTTGTATTACACAACATTTTTTTTATTTTAAAGGATGAAATTTTGGATTTTTCTGAATTGGAAAAGGCAATTCTTTTCTTTTTAAAATTTCTAATGATTCTAAGGGGAGACGTTTTATTTTCAATTTTCACTAAATTGGAAGAAAGAAATTTGAAACTTTTTATTGGGAGTTGGAAGGGAAGAAATTTTGGGTGTCCACTTTTATTTGAATACGAAGAGGCCTTTCTTTATTTTTGGCATTTTTATAGAGTTAATGGGTAGAACTTTTTGCTTTCAATAATTTTCCTGGATTGGAAAAAGGTAAAATATTTTTTTAAACATTTTACTCGAGATGGAAGGGAGCAATTTTTTTTTTATTTCGCAGGATTTATACAAATATTAGGAAAACTTGCAGTTATTTTAAAAGATATTTAGATGTTTTGAAACAATTCTGCTTTTTGCAAATTTTGTCTAAAAAGTATAACTTATAACTTGAAAATTCAACTATTTGGTAGGAAATTAGTAAATTTTATTTAAAATTCGTTTATTTGGGTAAAAAATTAATTTTTATCACTTTGATTGATAGTTGAATTCAACTGGTTGATAAAACTTTTCCTTTACTAAAAATTAATGTTTGAAACTAAAAATTTAAAAATTCCATTTTTGGTTGAAAACTGATCTGTTTTAGTTGAAAATTCAACATTTGGGTTAAAAGTTCAGCTTCGTAGGTGAAAAAGTCAGCTTTTTAGTTAAAAATCGAACTGATGGTTGAAAGTTCGTTTTGGTAAATTAAAAATTCATCTTTTATGGTTGTCATTTTTTAGTTACGATTTTCAGTCAAACTCGTTAATTTGAATAGATTTTTCTAAATTTTAGAAATATCTAAATTTAGTATAAACAATTTTTGCAAATTCATCTCTGTGGGTAGAAACGTGATCTTTTTTGATTAAAAATGCAACTGCATGATTGAAAATTATTTTGTTTTGGTTGCCGATTCAACCTAATTGTGGAAATATCGACTTTTTTTTAATAAATTCTACTCTTTTCTATTTAAAATTAAAATTGTTTGTAGCTTAAATATCAAAATTTTCGTTCAGAGTTAATATTTTTTGGTTGAAAATTCAAGGCCTAAAATGCAAAATGTTTAAAGTAAAAATATTAGAATAACGCATTGTAAAATGAATAATTTTTTTCATAATCAAAACAATTAAGAATTCAAACTAGCATTTAAAAAAAAGTTGAAATCGAACTTATGATAATTTCGTAACTTTGTAATACTTTCTACTTTTTAAAATTCTCAGTCAAAAAATAAATTCACTGTCATTTTCCGGTTTTCCTCGGTTAAAAAAAATTCAGGTCATTTTCAGGTTTTCCTAGTTTCCTGGTCTAGCGGAAAATTGTAAATAAACAGAAGCTTTCAGTTTCTTTTAATAAAAAATTAATAACATTTGTAATTGAAACAAGTATAAGACTTTTATCAAACCAAACGCAAATCTACAATATTTTCAATACACGTGCTTAAACAGAGCTTAATTGAACAGATTACACTAAATTCTAAACCATTATTTGTAATTCGAGCTCAGACCAAAGCTGTGAAAACAGAGACCATTGAATGTTATCAATGTATTTTGGCTGCCGTTGTATGTAATCAGAAATGCTGTTTTTGATTAATCCTTCTTTGAACGGAAAATTACATTTTATTCTTAAAATAAAGTGTGATAATATTATACAGAAACTCAAAATTAATTTAAAACGTAAAAGAACTTCATGAAATTCACTGAAAGTTTACTGTTATTTCAATTAACGATAATTTTACTCATTTTTAACATAAATAATAATTTGTAAGTTACATCTTGAACACGAGGCTAAAATTTAAAACGTTTAAAAAGGTCACGTAAGTCACATTAGTAGCACAAAATTACAAAGAAGGTCGCATGGAATTTTGAAGAAAGTTCAGAAAAATTCACATCAAAATTTTAAAAATAAAAAAGCAGTATCACACACTGCAAAATAAACTTAAAAGTTAAAAAAAAAATTTCTAACAATAATGATTTAGTTTGAAGGATTTTGTGTTTAGAATCAAAATATTTCTTTCTGAATTTTTAACCTTGTCAACTTGGATTATTTTTATATCAGAGAATTTAATAATTTACATTTGTTTTTAAAATGTTAAACATGAAATTACTCAGAAATTGTGACTTTCAATTAAGGAATCTATAATTTGAAATTATTTATTTTTAATAACTCAGACTTCATAGCCCAAAATGCTTTTCAATTAGGAAAAATAGAGTGATATTTTAGGAAAATAATTTTTTTCTAAGAAAATTAAATATAGATACTATATGGAATTCAATATTAAAAGCTTTAAATTCCGAAGCTTTCATAGACAAAAAATAAATTATTAATCAAATGGTTCAATTTAAGATATACTATAATTTTAAAGAAAAAAGTTATTTTTTAACTGAGAATAGTTAATTTTCAGTTTAAAATATGAGTTTTCCAAAATAACAGATGCATTTTTGGCAAAAAAGATTACTTTTGAACAAAAGAATTGAATTTCGAAATAAATGAGATTAATCTCTAGCAAAAAAGTTGAATTTTCAAACAAACATTTGAGTTCTTAACCCAAAAAGATAAAGACAGTCTGAAAAGTTGATTTAAAAAAAAAGATCTTTATAACTCAAAAAGTTAATTCCGATGAGTTCAATTATATCAGAAATGACGAATTTTAAACAAAATAGTATCCTCAGCAAGGAATATGAATATTAAAAAATAAGACAAATTTTCTACCCACAAAGACGAATTTTCAACAAAATAGACAAATTATCAGAACAGTTAATTTTCGACCAAGTAGTTAATTTATCGAATGCACAGCTCGATTTTTAACGAAATAGTTTAATTTCTAACCAAAATGGTAAATTTTTAACCAAATAGTTGCATTTTTAATTAAAAGGATGGTGTGCAATAAAAAAAATTAATTTTTTAACAAAAAAGGCGTATTTTCTAAAGAAGCAATTGATGTTTCAACCACAAAATAAGCCAAAACGACGAATTTTAATTTTTATTTTATATGGGGTATTCCACAGAATATTTGCTACCAAAATGTTTTTTCCCGTAAAAAATATTTTTTTTCTTGTTTAACACTCAAAAATATTTGATACCTTTTTTTTTATTTCAATATCACAAAATTTTTGAGAATTTAAAAAAAAAATTTATGCTTATAAAAAAGTACCTTTTTTCATTTGCTTATACTGCAATATTAAACAAAGATATGAAAATTCATAAGGAAGAGAAAATGCGGGCCTTTTCCTCAACATTCGAATAAAATATTCTAAAATCCAGTTTATTTATTTATTTATTAATATAAATCAAATATGTATAAAAAATAGATTTTTTTTTAAATTTATATGTTTTTTTTTTAGTTTTTAAATTTTATTTTAAAGAATGGGCTAGTCGTTTTTCTTGATCTGGTAAAAATTTACCAAAGATTTCACAAATATACTAAACTCTCGCTTACAGTCAAGTGTCTGGGGTTGCCTTCAAATAGCCTTGGACTTGTTTCGGGGGGATCGAAACGTAAACAGTGAGGGCCGCCTGGCTCGTTTCCAGTTGAATATACTGGAAATTTATATTCTCGACAATTGTTTCTGTTGCACACTCGAGGCCTGACATAGTTTTCCTTGACTTCGAGAAGTGAACCATGTTCGTTATCGAATTTTCGGCACCAGCTGACAAAAACATCATAGTCAAGGAG